>CAJUYI010005407.1:0-15816 GCA_910591695.1 Galerucella pusilla
AACGTGTTTTTGGATTTTTTCTAAATACCAGTATTACAAAAGTTATTGAAGGTGGATTCTTTTATCTGAAAAGCACTGTATATGTAGCAATCTGTAAGAAAAAGTAAAACGTTCCAGAGTCAGAAATACTTATCAACTGTGCTGGCAGAATTGACTGAAAAAAAAACAGCAGCAAATTGTCTCAGATTTTCAGGTCCTATTTCGGATTTCAGCTGAATTATTTTGTACATTCATGCTGTTATTTTTTAGCGAAATTAGAGAAAAATAGTTCACACTTGTACTTTCTTCAATATATTTTACTTGCTGCTCATGATTTATGTCTCATCAAAGTAAGGATGTCTTATTGTTTATTGTTACAAACGCAAATCAATTTACGGCTAAAACTTATCTACTTTTATGAATTTTAGATGCGTATGCACCCACCAGGCTCAGATTCTCCGTTTGACGGAAATAGAATGGCTCGATTTACCAATGTTGATAAGGAATACTACATCATGAAAATGGGTAATAGTAAATTTGAAAGTTACAAAAATGCTGCAGATGCTAGAAATGTCAGAGTGAAAAAGCGTTTGAGGAAGAGACTAACTACATTTTAAATTCGTAACAATAATAACAGACGTAGAAAAAAAAATTCCATTTGAATTATATCAACGTTGAAAATAAGAAAAAATAATCCATCATATTGTACTAAAAGAATAAATAACGAAATTTATTTAAAAAAAGTTACCTTGAGTCGACATATTTGATGCCAAAATTTGTTTCCACCTTTTATACTTGCAAGTAAATTAATCACTAATTAAAATATAGCAAGTTTTTATGTAGAGATGTCGTTATTTTTATAATAATAAAATTTAATACACTTAAAATCCATTTTATTTTCCTTTAAAACGTATTGAGCATACTGAACGTACTGATCTCATCATCCTAATGTTGCATTTCAGTGAAGCTCCTCAACTCCTCTGCCGTAAAACATTTATTTGTTGATCCACTATTATTAGTATTCAGTCAAATAACCAACAGTTGAAAGCAATAGAAGGCTTGTTCTTTTGCCGTACTAGGTATATATAGTACTTGTACCAAAAGCCTTCTTTATAGCAGTTCAACGTTGTTCAATATAGAACATTGGAAAAATCCAGTGGCGCTAAGAGAATCAAAAATACTCATGGGAAGCTACTATCGGTTGAGATTAAAAGAATGCTTCATCCTAAGATTCTGTGGAGTGGGCTCATTTACATATTTTTATTTTATTTTACAATTAGGAAGAGCATATCATCATGTGGCTCTGTGCAAAAAATTAGACGTCAGCGAGACTCCTAAGTCGCCTAAAAAAATTATAATTGATGTTTATAAAAAATAAAAAAAAGCTATAAATATTGTGCGGTTCCAGAATGTAAAAATACTACGATAAAAACATCTAACAAAACATTTATTTCTATTAATAAGCATGCAAAAAGAACGGAAGCAGTAGCAGAAAATCATAAAAAGACTCAAAGCATTCACTGATAAGTCAACATATTTTGTTTGTGTATTTTTAAGATTTCATTTTTCTTTAATCAGAAGTACAGAATAGTTATAAATTACCTTATAAAATACGTTGTGAATCCATATTGAGAGGGTTATTGAAAACCACTCGCTTGCATTACTCTAAATTTTTTTAAATACGTAGATAATATTGTTCTTATAGCTTGTGGTGTTATTATTGTCAAAATTATTTAATAAAATAATGCATCAGTTCTTCACAAATTAAATTTTGTTTAATACTGCTTTTTTCCAAAAAACAGGTTATCTTTTTCATCAACAAAACTTTCCAAAAACCATGGTAGTTATAAACTTTTTAAAGGTCTTAGCTGATGATAAAGATAACACTGTCTCCGTAGTGGACGGTTCCTCCCACCTACGATGGAGCCACATGACAAAAGCAATAACATGCTTACAACTTCCGTCCGAAGCAGGGCAATGAGAGTTAGCTTTATCTATTTTTTTAAACTCTAAAACAGTACGAACAACTGTAGCATTTTGAGTTTAGTTTATGTTCGGGTGTCATTCCTGCTAATAAAATTCATTTAAAAATTTCTCTCTTCAAAGTTTTGATTAACCGTTATCTCCGTAACTTTGTCCACCAGACTAGGAATAAAATAAAACATCTGGAATCACCCTGTATATAAACTGAGAGAGCATGTATTTATGAAAATATTGATATTTTTAATCTTGCTGACCCGAAAATAGCCAAGAACGATGTGTCACATAGTATATATATTATAATATAATAAACTCGTTTTTTTGATTAAAAAACTCCATAATCATTAGAGCTAGTCCACTACTGGAACATTTTAATGATTCTGCTTTTTTAAAATTAGGTCCATACATTTGATTTTATTAACACAAACATTTTGTAAGAACTAGGTACCTAATACAAAATGAATAAATTCTATGCGAGGCACGTTACAGTCAGAAGCGTATATTAACTTTCATATGCGGTGACGTCACAGTCATAGTCGTAGCCCCGCTACGGTATGCTTGTTTAATTGGTTGTATTAGGAGAACGACATATTCTACTGACATGAAATTATCAGAATCATACTTTTATCCTTAGTACTGTGTATTACGACAGTTAAAAGTGATTTAAAAATTTTAGTAAACGAGCCCATTGATCATTAAGGTTAAGGACGTGAAACACTGCTCCAATGATTCCTCTAGAACTTGAACATGCCATAGTTGAAGGGTGGGATTGGGATAATCTTGAAGATTCTTATTCACCATTCTCTATCAATTTTTTGAGAAATCGAACTACAATATTTTTCACATTACCTGTGATTCTTAGGCCAATATAGATTCAGGACTTGGAAATAAAACCATATCAAATTAAATTATTTATTCGTCAATCTTTTTAAATACAATTCAAATTAAATACTTTAGGTCTTAATTGAGTATCTCTAAAAACAATCTGCTAGGACAATAATATAAATATAACGTCACACAATTTAAAAAAAAATCAACAATTTAATTTATAAAATCAAAATTTTCTATTTTTGTTTAGTTAAACGCATTTCTACACGTATTCGACTATCTTATCATTTACGCAATTGCCCCTGCATTTTAAACAATTATTTAAAACCTTTCCACAACGATAGAACCGTACATTTTTTGTTATTAAATTGTTATAAATAAAATTAACTCGACCAATCTGTGGCTGGCGTGATTGCGCTTAAATAGGGAGGACCTTTTATCGGAGAATCGGGAAATCTCTGCATGTAACGTTCCAGACGTAAATATTTCACTGTCACCAAGTGTCCAGCGTACCTGGAAATAAATAATTTGGCATTAACTACAAAAAGCTCCTTTAATAGTGAACATTTTGCCACGATATCACACAAAATACGATAAAATTTCATAAATGATTATAATAATTCCATCAAAGTGAACAATTTATCGTACCACCATGGTAGACGGAAATGTTCGCAAATAGATGAATCCTCTTCAAAAACTTTATAGTGCACCCATGGCAATTGGATTTTTCACGAATAAATTAGCCCCATAGGTTGTCTCTGCTCATATACAATTTTTATCGTACCTTCACCCATGGTAGATGGAGATTTTAGCAGATAAATGAATCCCCATTAAATATTAAGAGGGTAGCGTCAAGTTTATTAAGAATGGGGATTAGTGGCTACTTACCACCATCCGTGTAAATTTCTATACGCAATTGCGGCATCACTAGTATCGGCACACTTTAAATAAACTGCAAATGTACAAGTGTCTACTCCACAATGAAGAATTCTACATTGGTGTGCGCATTTACTGAGAACAGCTTCTCGGATAATATTTGTGTTTCTGTCTCCATCTTCAACCATTCCACGAATCTTAAGACAAGGAGTTGGTGAACACGGGAGACTGTTTACTGAACCTACTTGTGTTTCAAATGCTTGTCCCTGCCAGCTTTTGTTCTTCGAAGATCTGAAACTAAGGTGACATTTTACTGAAATATTTTTCGAGTATGTATATTTAATAGTACGTGGGAATTATAGCTATTACCACAATTTATTTACTATGTTCGATTGTACTTTCCACTTCACTCTGTACAATTAAGTTGTCTTGAATTCATACTACGTTTTCATCTGAACAATTCAGAACCAATTATGGAATTTTAAGCAGTTATTTATGTATGTAATTTCTACTTTTTATCTTATTTTACTATAAGAGAAGTCCCAATAGTATGAAAACATCAACCAATGTCTAAATTATTTAGTACAATTTGGACAAGATATTTAAATAAAACATCTACTTATGTAAGTATTAAATATATTACTACACAACCAAGATGACAATTTAAAAAATTGATTGTAACAAACAGTGTTTTTGTTAATTGTCATCAAAATTATTAACAGTAAATGGAGTAGGTTAAACAATTATATAGAATAAATGCAATGCGGTTATAAAAATACTTTGCAATAAAAATAGTTAATTAAATTTCAACTAAAGCTAGTGACATCAAAGAAATAAAATAACCGCATCTTTGTCAAGAAAGATCATAAAATCCAAATAATCAAGAGTGTATAAAGTATTACAAATAAATAAAGGTTATTAAAATAAATATTCGACCATGATCCAGTACCTATTAAAATAAGAGAAAATTAAAGCATCATATACAGGGTGTCCCACGACGAGTTAAAACTATCTCTATATGGCAAAATACTTGGTGAAATCATGTAAATTTCTACGTTTGGGTTTTCGGATACGATCTTTTAAACTAAAATATTTTCAAAGATGGTTCTACCGGAAGTCGACTGCAACTTTGTTATTTTGAATAGAGCACCCTGTATATTAATACATTTTTGAAATCTACGTAAAATTTTAGTATAGTTTTGTCTGAAAACTTTTTTCTAAAAATGCATGCTTTTTGAGTTATTGATTTTTTTCTAAAAAATTTGACCCTTGCAGACCCTTGTAAATTATTTTTTTTACGAGGATATCCTCAAAGATATGAAAATGGTTTCTGTTCGGTTACTTTTAGCAAGGTCAGACGTATTTGAATCTATGTTGAAAAATTTTTCATTTTATACAGGGTGCGTATAAAAAGTGTTCAAAGTTTAACATAATAAATATCAAATTTCTTCATTTTCTTTAATAGAACCACCCGGTTTTTTCCATTTTAATGCATTCAGGGGTAAAAATAGGGCAAACTCATGTATACTTTCCTATACCTAAACCTTACCGTTATCCAGATATTGAATGTTTTCTGTAAATTTTGAGAGATGCAGTTGTGGTCTAAATTGTATTTTGACCCCTTGATACAAGCACTAAGAAATAAAAAAGATTATGTAAATTTGCTTTTAATACATGGTAAATATGGCAAAGTTGTTATAAGAACATATGTGCTTTATTTACAGTAAGATATCCTGCATCTCTAAAAATTTACAGAAAAAATTTAATATCTGGATAACGGTAAGGTTTAGGTATAGGAAAGTATACTTGAATTTGCCTTATTTTTTACCCCTGACTGCATTAAAGTAGAAAAAACCGGGGGTTTATATTTGAAAAAAAAAAAAAAAAGAAATTTGATAGTTATGAAATTAAAACTTTGAACACTTTCTATACACACCCTGTATAAAATGAAAAATTTTTCAACATAGATTCAAATAGCTAGAAGCAACCGAACAGAAACCATTTTCATATCTTTAAGGGTATCCTCTTAAAAATAATAATTTGTAAGGGTCTGCAACCGTCAAATTTTTTACAAAAAAATTAATAACTCAAAAAATATGCATTTTTCGAATAAAGTTTTCATACAAAAGTTTACTAAAATTTTACGTAGATTTTAAAAATGTATTAATTTACAGGGTGTTCCATTTAAAATAACAAAGTTACAGTCGACGTAGAAATTTTCATGATTTTACTATAAGTATTTTGCCATATACAGATAGTTTTAACTTGTCGTGGGACACCCTGTATAGTGACCCAAAGATGATAACTTAATAAAAAAACAACCTTTATCAGGCAAAGACTCCCAGTTTTCTTTTCAAGGATAGATTTTGTACTAACTGATGACAAATATTCGCAAACTCACAATTCTTATTCTGTTTTTCAATAGACAAACAGAAACGAACCACTGTTGGTGGTCATTGTTTTTTTTTGGTGAAAAGGCACCTTATGAAGTGGGAACATCAATAATGAACTAAAACAAATAGTTACAAATGAAATTAATGAGTTAATGGAATGGAATGAGTTAAGGAACAATCCACAATGCGTAAGAAGAATGGAAGTAAAAGCAAAGATTTCAGAAAACTATGGGACAGTAAAATTCAAACAAAAAGTTCTGTAGTTAATTGATAAAAGTAACAATAATCCGATACCGAAAAGAGCAGTTTATAACGGAGATGTGGCTACGGCTGAACTGGCTGGGATTTTGATATGAAGTTGTTCATTCGAGTACCATTATAAAAATTCCAGCCATTTTGACCGGTTCCACTTTTCCATAACCTCCTAGCGGGGTCCATTGAAATTTCTTTGAGTCACGAGTTCTAGTATAAAATAACATCATAAAGATTATTAAAACATCACAGAAGACAGAATTGCAATTTTTAGGTATACAGCACATGTTTTGCTAAAATGTACTTGTCGTAACTTTAACCTCCTCCTCCATATTGTCACTCTTCCCTTTACTTTAGAGGGACGCGATTGTGTCTAAGTCAATTAAAACATTTTTTAAATAAATTAATATTGAATAGGATTGAAGTTATAACGAGTACATACATTGAAATGCTCTGTATACGAATATAAATATGATAATTTGTTATTACTCTTCTAAAATAGCTGGTAAAATATGATCGAAATAAAAACTTTTCAATTTCGGAAACATCTTGTTCCAAAATTGTTGATCTTTAAAAATTTTTTCATACAACATTCCGAACGGCGACCACACAACAAAATAACAATATTCTCTATCAGTTACAAAAAGCTGCCCTTGTACTTGATAATAATACTTATCTTCCCTTTTCAACTTGAAAATGCCGTTTTCGAAAGTGGCAAATTGTATTAGTTTCTGTTTAATACCTTCTTCCGGTGACATTTCTCTAGTTTTATAAGGACATTTGATTTCTAAAAGACCGTTATTTTCTATTAAACCGTCGGGAGAAGCAGCCAAAAATGGATAATCTTTACTTATGAACAATCCACAACTGGTTACCGTTAGACCCAATAAATTTTCAAACGTCTTTAAAGCATTAATTTCATTGTCGTTTCCATATCTTGTACATACATTTCCAGTGAAAGAAGAATGTAACAGACTTTTAACAGTGTTCTTTCTATTGGTGGTATCTAAAAGTTTACAAATACGTCCGAAATTAGAGGCAGTTAGTCTTTTTCTTCGTTCTTGGAACCACACTGGATTATTTTTTTGATTTATAGTTAATTTTGATATTTTCTCTATTTCCTCTGGAGATTTACGTAAACTTTCAAGGAATTCATTTTTCTTAGCCTCGAAAAAACTAATATCTTGTTTGGTACATTTTGATTTTGGAGTAGATGCTATCAAATTAGTTTCTTCAAGTTTTGGTGTAGTATCATTAAAAGAAATATCATTTTTTGTTGCGGATTCATTATAAATGTCAAATATTTCTTCTAAATAACTATTATAACTGTTAGCGGAAATTAAAGGAATGTGTAGAGAGCTGCAAAGTTCATTTAATTCAAATAAATTCAATCCCAAACTGACTATTCCGGCTATAAAAGCTAAATTGGCGCTAAGTAAACCAGATTCTGGTTCTTCGCTACAAACTGCATGATGAACTTTACATCTACGGCATTCCAAGACAAAAACAGAAACAAAACCTTCTCTAACTTCATTTTTGATAAAAACATCCGAATTTTTACAGAATCTCAAAAATCGATGTCGAAATTTGAGCGTTTCATTTATTAAATATTCTGGATCTAATATTCTTCTTCCTGGACGATATCCAAAGCTGGAATTACTCCTGCAAAATAGACAATATTAAAAATTAGCAACCTTATAATTAACCATTTTTTTTCAAATTTTAGATATGTTTAATGTAGTGGCATTTTTTCAAGGTTGTTAATTTTTAAAATTATCCACAGGACTCGTATACAATATGATCAGTTATTTTAGAAAGTCAAATGATGATGATGAGCATATCTGGCCAATGTTTCACACTACTTTCATCCCTCGACATAACTAGATAGTATTATTATTAACATGCATAAAGTAGCGCATAAATTCGTATTTTATACAATTTACTATGTTCCTTAAATAACATTTTAATACACGATATGATAATTTTTAGGGCATTTTCAACACTTACCTACTAGAACTAACATTTGGATTTCCTATCCATCTCCACACTTCGAAAGGTTCTCCTTTTACCTCTTGTACTTCTGTTCTAACTCTCGATTCGTGTTCATTAATAAATTTTACAGCTTTTGTCCAGGTACTTGTTTTCTCTAAAAAAAAAAAAAACACATGAAGCCATTGAAGTGGCTCTTAACTTCACGCCACTACAAAAACCCCCTCGATTTTTTAGGATGAAATATACTAGTCCCTGAAATTATTCTCAGGAATTGACAAAAAGGGTACAATAGAACCTTTAGGTCTTGGAGAATTTTTACTTTTTAACGACAATGACTTTTAACTTGGCGTACAATGGGCTCGTTTACTGAAATTTTTAAATCATTTTTAACTGTCGTAAAACAAAGTACCAAGGATAAAAATACGATTCTGAAAATTTCATGTCAATAGAATATGTCGTTCTCCTAATACAACCAATTTAACAAGCATACCGTAGCGGGGCGAAGACTATGACTGTGACGTCACCGCATATGAAAGTGGACTTGCTAATGATTATGAAGTTTTTTAATAGATAGATAATAGATAACTTTATTGAAATAGGTACATCCTAATATACAGCAACATTAATATAAAAACAATTGAAAAAACATATCCACAATATTTGTTTATAAGTAGGTACCAACTACATTATTAACATACAAAATATAATGAAATATAAAATATATAAAAAAAATACACAATAATAGGTATCATCATTTGGTATCATCCTAATGGTCTCTTAAATGGTTTAATAAATTCTTTTTAAACAGAATAAGACTTGTAGAGTAGAAGACTTTACATTTTCAGGTACACTGTTGTAAGTAATAAATCCTTTAAAAGTTAATGTTTTTGTTTGATTATTTACGTATAAATTATTTCTTATTCTAGTATTATACTGGTGAATTTGATTATTGAAAATTATAAATCTGTCAAAATATGCAGGTAGAAGATTATGTAACATTTTGTAAATATATATCATCGTTAAATATGTGAGTCTGCGTTCTATAGATAACCATTCTAGAGTATCCAGCAAAAGATACCGGGGTACTCCTGTCACATCTCAAAATAATCCTCATTGCTCGATTCTGTAATTTCTGTAGTGTTCTCATTTTGTTTAAATCAGATGTGTACAAGAGAGTGGGACAATATTCGAAATGTGGTTGTATAATAGTCTTATATACTGTTATTCGTGACTGCATATTTAAGTGCTGAGACACTCTCGTGAAAAAATACAATTTTTTCAAAATTTTTTTCTGCATGTAATAAAAATGGCTATTCAGTGATAAATGATTGTCTAACATAAATCCTAAATATTTAAACTCAGTAACAAACTCAATTTTGTCATCAATTTTTATTTCAATTTGCTTTAAATTTAATTCTCTGTATTATTTAAAAGGTGTAGTAAGTATCACAGCCTTTGTTTTGTTAAAATTTAGTTTTAATTTATTAGTTTTTAAATATGTAGAAATATTGTTTAAGGCTTTATTCATTTTTTGGATAGCTTTATTTAGATCTCTATCACTTACCGACGCTAGAGCATCATCAGCAAAATAATGTTCATAATCACATTCACTACATTTGTTGATATCATTAATGTAGACCAAGAATAACAATGGCCCTAGAATACTTCCCTGGGGAACGCCATGGTCTACAGCGATTGCTGTTGAAACATAATCATTAATTTTGGTTACCTGCTTTCTACCTGTGAGGTAATCACTGATCCATTCAAGTAAAAGCAAGAGTTTATTAAATTATAATTTTATACTATGTGACACATCGTTTTTGGCTGTTTTCCGACCGGAATGATTAAAAATGTCAATATTTTCATGAATACATGCTCTCTCAAATGATATACAGAGTGATTCCAGATGTTTTATTTTATCCCTGGTCTGGTGGACAAAGTTACGGAGATAACGCTACAGGTTACTCAGTAAAAAATTGCAATTTTTTTACTGCAGACTGCCCAATTAAAGGAGCTTCTTCAAATGCTATTTATGATGAATGTGTAGTGAAAATTGAATCACCAATGTTGAAAAGAACAAGAAAAACTTATTTGAATGATGAAGCAGGTAATATTGGTTCCAAATGTTCATATCAGATTCAAATGCACATGCACTTCACTGGTAAAAAAAGCGATATTTGTTAGAGTTGATCCGGACTTTGAATCAAATGAAATAATTTCTTTTAAAACATATAATATACGCCAGTTTTGTTGATGATCTACTGAAAAAGATAACCTGTTTTTTGGAAAAAAAAACAGTATTTAATAAAATTTAATTTGTGAAGAACTGATCCATTATTTTATTAAATAATTTTGAACATTAATAACACCACAAGCTATAAGAACAATATTATCTACTTTTTTAAATAAATTTAGATTAATTCAAGCGTGTGGTTTTCAATAACCCTCTCAATATGGATTCACAACGTATTTTATAAGGTTTTTTTTGGCTTTGGACAGCTTGATCCATCCAGCCACGAATTTATTGTACTGTTGCACTGTTTGTTACAATAATCAGCATAGTAGGTTAGGTATGGTACTTAGATTGTACAAGATAAGTATATTCTAAACACTGCATTGACCAGGCAAGTATTCTCCATTCAAGGCCCTAATCAACTTTAATGATGGTTACTTGGTTATGGAAACTTACAACAGGATTATACAGGGTTATTTTTCACGCTAAGATGCCCTTTCATAGCGACTTTGCAACACACAAAACGGGCAACGGAAAGAAGGTAAAATATATAACATAGGGATAGACACGAGGAACAAGACTGAACAGATATACACTGACACTGACATCCGATACCAAATTATTCTATTTGTCCTTTTTAAAAACTCCCATATTATTTGGCTTAGCCTAGGATTACGTCGAGAGAGATACAGAACGCTAGCTTGATTCTGAGGGAGCGGAATCTTTTCTTTTGCGAGGGATTCTGTCAAATACTTAACTGCATTGTCATTATGTAAACAGCCAAACATCCAGTGATTGATGTCATCAATATTGCCGTCGCAGTCACATAATTCCGTTTCACTTAGTTTAAATCTGTACAGGTACGCATTTACGGTGGCATGATTGAAAATACATCTGACGAACTTGGTGTAGATGTTTCTATTGGGGTGACTTCTTGCAGCAAAAGACTCAATTGGTAAAGTAGGATGGATTTTAGTATAAAGGTTATTGCTTCGATATACCATTCAATATCCCAGTTTTGCTTTAGACATTGTCTGCGTGCTGCTGTAAGATCTGTTCTATATAACCAGTTGGTTTCTGTACCTTTCAAGGTCGCTTCTTTAGCGAAATAATCTGCTCTAATGTTGCCAAAATTGCCAGCGTGCCCCTTTACCCAAATGAACCAAACAGGACTATTTATTTCATGTAATTTTATTTGATTCTCTAAAATTCTTACAATGAGTTCATTCTTGTGAAGCTGATTGTGTGAGTTTTTTAAAGCAGATAATTCAGACTTTGAATCAGACATAATTACAATTTGCTGATTAGTTATTTGTCTCTTAACGCCCCATTCGAGAGCTTGGTATATTGCAAATAGTTCTGCGGAGTATATGGAACAATGCTGATTCAACTTAAACATTAGCGATTCTTTATAGTACTGGATGTATACGGCACAGCCAACTCCTAACTTTGACTTCGAACCATCTGTAAAAATCTTGCACGGTTTTTCAAACTCTCCAAGCAGTTCGTGGAGAGCAATGGAGTTATTACCATCAAAAGAGGGGAAGCAAACGTTGGTCCGGGCATATGAGATATCGAAAGTGGCTTGATAAAATGAAAATTCAGCTGGAATGTCAAGTAGGAGGAGACATTGGGATATGCTATGGCTAATGTTGGAGAATTTTTATTGTGCCACCACTTATCAACTAAATTAGATTTGGAGATGTCAGATATTTTTCGCAATAGTTCAATCTGATTGTTAGCTTGACATTTAAGGATAAACTTCTCAGCTAAAAATAATTTATAACGATTCTGATTGAAGAAAAATGAAATCCTAAAAATACACAAAGTATGTTAATGTTTTGAGTCTTTTTATGCTTTTCTGCCATTCCATTTTTTTGCATCCCCATTAATAGGAATAAATGTTTTGTTATATGTTTTAATCTTAGTACTTTTACATTCTGGAACCGTACAATAATTTTACTCTGGTTCTGGACCATTGTGTCGAATAGTTCAAATTATTTCTAAACGTTCTTATTTCACAAACATAACACTGTTTAGAGTTTGATGAAACGTATAATAAAAAATAATGAGCATATAAGCAAGCAAAGTACTGTTATAATTAAGTAGTCATCTAACCGAAAACCGATCGGCGCGGTATCCGCTCTCTGAACGAGATTTCATATGCGATGACGTCACGCCTGAAATTCGGAGAGGAGCGCTGTTTAATGTTTATAATTTTTTTTAGGTGACTTGGGAGTCTCGCTGACATCTAATTTTTTGCACAGAGCTTCAAAATAATGTGCTCTTCCTAATGGTAGAATAAAAAAAATGTAAATGAGCCCATTCTGAGTTTTGTTCAAAACTTTAAACACTTTAATTCTATCAACAAAGGGAGGTTAAATGAGAAATCTGTTTAGAAGAAATATACTTACTTTGTCTTTCTCCAACTGGTAAAATCATATCTCTAACATGGTTAATAACAACAAAATTATCAGCATTTAAGTCGTCAGTTGCATTAGATTGTAATATGTCAATAATTCTTTCAACCATAAAACCAATTTCGTCTTTCTCATTTTGGATATGATGCTTATAATACTTATATCCCAAATTGAATAAATATAAAATTCCAAAAACTAATATTATAAATAGTACGCTATTAAGAATGAATGAAAAGCTGCTGTAAAATACGCATTTCCAGGGTAATTGTGGATTTAACATTACTAAACTGGTCGTCTTTCTATCTTCGTTAAATAGAACTTGTTCCTGAAAATAAATTTTCAACACATCTTTAAGGGTTCGTTCACATTTTTACCATTCATCTTGTAATTGGTGTATGCTTACCATATTTTTTGCGAGATCTTTTTCGCTAACTGCCCCATTATTGTCATCGGTTTGAGCAATTTGTATTCCCCATTGAGGGTTTTTGAAAGTTAAAATTAATAAATTGCGTAAGTCGTTTTTTATTTGGTCGTGATCCTGTAACAACATTTAAAATTAGCTTAAAAACTTGAGTAAATATTTTATAGGCATAAAAATTACTTACCTTAATAGCATAATTCGTTAGGCAAAAGCTAATAATCTCGTATTCAGTCATATGTGCTTTGATTTTGGGATCAAAACATTTGTGTGCTACAGCTTTTTTATGTAACTCCGGCATAATAACGTTTAATAAATGAATAGCAGTGGATACATCATCTTCATGAATACAATTAACTGATTTTTTTGACTTTGGATCATCAAAAACGCAATGAGGAATTATATAATCTGAAAAGAAAAAAGGGTATCAATAATCACAAAGTCAGATAATATGTGGCTGTAAATATCTATCCCATGCCAAAGATTACAGAATAAAAATATAAGATGTTTCACTCGTTCGAATTTATCGCGTAAAGCACCGTTGCCGCTGGTGACTTGGATGGTACAGTACGTCGCTACGTCCTTACTTGCATTTAATTTGGCATATTATACGGGACGTCGCCCGTCGAGCGCTGTTATTGGTTGTTCGTGTTTTATATTTATGTTGTATAGATTTTTTAAATTTATTAATTAATTGTTGAAATGAGCAAAAAGTCATATTAATATTTTTCTCTTTAATAGCAAAGCTTAAACACTAAATATTTTGTAATATTTTCTAATACAAAATTACGGATTTATTTTTATAACAAGGATATTATATAAACAAGTACATTAAGCAAGAAAACACAAAAATTCAATTCTATAACTAACCAAAGGAGAATTGGTCAGTTCCTTTTGGACGAATTTGCTAAATTTTCTTTTTATCATCCATGTAATGAATTTCCTTTCAAATATTATGCAAGTATTATACCAGAGTCCGTATATATTTTACTCTAAAATGTATATTGAAAGAACCAAACTCCTAACTTAGTATTTCACAACATTTATAAAATTTTTAATAAAGGTAACCTGCAGCTGCTTCTCTTTTTACTGTTTTAACCTTGTCAATCCAAAAAATACGCGTTATTTAAAGATCAAAATTTAAGATTTAGTGGCCCCATTATTCTGGTGGCTAATGAGTATATTTAATTGAATTTGTGATAAATATCTGCTAGATTATCAATAAGAATCACAAAATTACTAAGATACTGGATAAATACTGTGAATTGATTCATTTTAAAAATTCAAGTTTATTTTTTACTTACCTTTTGAAATTCATATCCCGAACATTTTTCGAAATAATTAACATTTAAAAATAAACCTTTGTGATAAAGAATCCTATTAATTTAAATATATATTTCTCTAATTACCCCTGTATAGCTTAGAATAAAATAAGCTTTTCGAACTTCTATGGTATCTACCAGTCTCGTTATTGACAACAAAAGCGAGTCGTAAACATAATTTATGAGAGCGGCGTCCGTTTGGGACAGCAACTTGAATCAAACCGCCCTGAAGTGAAACATCTTATATTTTTATTCTGTAATCTTTGACTGCATGGAGGTTATTGACTATTACATAATGCCATAATGCATGTTTAAATTGTGAGTCTTTCGCAATGACTTTTTAGGATTGACAGTTTGTTTAGAAGATTATGCAGTTCCTGATGTTTGCTCAACACTATTTGGTAAAAAAGTTAGCTCTCATTCGACAGTTTTGTACAGGAAACCCTATGTCGCATTTCATAAATAACACAGTGTACAATCGTTGTGTAGTATTAGCCTTTTTCCACTGAAGATTTAAAAAAAAGATCCAGCAGAAGCAGCACATATTTTAATTTTCCATTTCATTTGACAGCAATGTTAAATGTACCTTTAATGTGTTCTACCTTGAACAGAATCGAAATTTACACAAGTACATGATTTTGTTTGGAAATTAAAATAGCTTTGATGTCATGATACATCATCTTCAGTTAATTTTCATCAGGTCCCTTTAACTTAGCTGTCAATTGAAAAACAAAACATAATGTTTATATTTACATATAAAATGCAAAAGAAAACTGAACGGTTCATAGTTATTGACCTCTAGCGAATCTTTGTATATTTTACCATACAGTATGCGAAAACTCTATCAAGTCCATTCCATTTACACTAGTACAAGGAAAATATGAGAAAAACTGCTTGAAAGAGAGAGAATAATTGTGGTCGTATCTAGTTCATCCGAGGCTGGAAGAATGACGAGAGCTGAATAGATGAACCTCGGATTAACTAGATACGCCCACAATTATCTTTCTCTCTCTTTTAAGCAGTTTTTCTCATATTTTCCTTGTCGTACTTGTGTAAATGGAATGGACTCGATAGAGTTTTCGCATACTGTATATACAATTATTAACATCCAATAAATATTTTG
>CAJUYI010005408.1:0-15816 GCA_910591695.1 Galerucella pusilla
AAGTTTACCTTCATCACTCGATGTATGAATGTCATCAATTATTGATAGTAAAGCTGTACAACAACTGTGATCTTTTTTAAAACCTGACTGATTATCTGGAATTAGCTTATACTTTTCTATAAACCTATTCATTTGCATCATTTGGAAACAATTCTGGAAGCGTATTTTAAGGATCCGTAATAAACGAAGCATACTACTAAGACTTCGCTTCCCGTCCGTCTGTCACAACTCACCAGGCTGTATCTCATGAACCGTGAGAGTTAGACAGTTGAAATTTTCACATATGATTATTTCTGTTGCCGCTGTTTTTTGCGCGTTTTTGTTCGATATTGATAAAGGCAACAGGTAGATAGCGCCATGGCTTAGATGATTAAAGCACCTGTTTAGTAAACAGGAGATCGCGAGTTCGAATCTTGCTGCGGCCACATGTTCTTTTTTTAAATTTGTTATATACTAAGCGAAGCCATAAAAAATATGAATCACAAAGGTGAATTCAATCAGCTGAATAAATTATATTTATGTACGCTTTTATACAGGGTGGTCCTTAAGTAATTGTACATAGAAGGTACAGTACAATCTTCACTTCAAAATATTGCGATTTAAATCAACTAGCCTTAATAAAATGTTGATATTAAAAGAGGTGAAGGGTGTTAAACATGAAATTTCAATTTTCGTTTATTACAATAACTTTAAGGCTTTTTGACATATGTGCACAAAAATTTGAGGTTGGGTTTTTTTTATATGAGAAATCATAATTTTGTATCTATTTCGATGTATTTTGTAGAGGGCGCCTCATAGGCCACGTATGCGGCCTAACTTTTTTGCCTTTCACAATAGCGCTACTTTTGTGAAAAATAATTGAAGCCACATCATTACAACAAAAAAAAGGTATACTTGTTAGTAGTATCTCAACCCCCAACCTCAAATTTTTGTGCATATACGTCAAAAAGCGTTCAAGCTATTGAAAAAAAAATAAAATTTCATGCTCAACACCCTGTATCTCTCTTAATATCAACATTTTATTAAGGCTAGTTGGTTTAAATCGCAATATTTTGAAGTGAAGATTGTACTGTACTGTGTACAATTACTGAAGGACCACCCTGTAGATGTGTCGGACTCGTTCGATTTGCCTCTTCTTCGGTAAATATTTTGCATTTAAATTATAGAAATAAACATTTAATTAAGAAGTATGGAGTATTAATTTTCACATATCAAGATAGAAATGGAAATAAACCAACAAAATATCAAGTTTGAAGGTGACCTCTATTTCTTTTTTGGTCGCTCTTGTCATTTTTTTGTTGTTGATTGAACCATAACCTTAACAAGAACCAGTCTGTCATCTTTGGTAGACGATATATTTAAATATTTTTGGTAAACAATTTCAGTTTATAAAACAATAATTTAGTTTTATTTTAGGTTTGAATAACATCATGTTATTAACGACAATAATTTAACTTTTATTTACATTTTAAAACAAAAATTACTTGACAATATTTCTTCCAATCACAAATAAAATAAAATTGTTCAGTTCTGTTTATCATTAGACACTGAACGAGTTATTTTTTCAAATGTCAACATCACGTTTACAACGAATGTTATTCAGGTATGTGCGTCATCGATTGTTAATATCCTTTAACACATTACGTTGGAAGAAATGGAAAAAAGGCAGGTCTGTGATTAATCCTAATCAAAAAATCACAATTATGAACCGTTTAAATGTATGACAAAGGTTAACCCTTATCTTTGTCTTAAAAATTCTGATTAGTTGATGTTTAGATTACGCGCAAGCGTAGGAGGAATTACACCATTCAAAATATAATGCAGACGTATCTTTCGTAGCGAATATTTAGTGGACCCTGCTTGTAGAACGACACACCGACCAGTGATGAGATATCTCTACTGATTTGTACATTCGGTTAAATTTACAAAAAAAAATATAAATATATATATATATATAAATATAAAAATGTGTAAATTGTGTACTACAAAGATACTAATAAATCTTTACTATAAGTATTTTTTTCTCGATTTGACAACACCGCGTCAATTATTCGAAATGAATGGATGATGGGGAATTTTAATTAAATGTTTATTTCTATAATTTAAATGCAAAATATTTACCGAAGACGAGGAAAACAAACAAACAAATATTTTTGATACAAATAAAAAAATACTGTTTAGTATGTAAAATGTCAAAATTAACTCTCATGTTTATCTGTTCTTTGTTCTGTGTTTAAAAAAAAGCAAATATGAAGTCTTTAGGACTGCCGAAAGAAGTGAAAACATAACTAAATGAACCTCTTTCAAAAATGTTTTCTTACTTCCATAGCAAATGGAAATTTTTTCAAATAAATGATACCGCTCGACAAATGTGAATAATGTGATACGGTGATGATATAGAATTTCTACAAATTAATCCCTTTTAAAATTTTTATCGTACGCCTGTTATGGGAGAAATTGGTCCGGGTAAATTAATCTCTTAGATCAATTTTATCGCACCTCCATGGGAAATGGAAATTTGTCCAAATAAATTAACCCCCTTAAAAAATTTTATCGTACGCCAATGGTAAATGGGAATGTTTCAAAAAGAAAATGAAACCATTTCAAAAATTTTATCAAACGCCTATGATGGGAGGAAGTTTGTCCAAATAAATTAAACCCCTTAAAAATTTCATCTTACGTCCATGGTAGACAGAAAGTTTTGCAAATAAACGTTTCCTTTTTTAAAAATGTATGGTACTCCCATGGTAAATAGAAATTTTTTCAAAAAGAAATAAGCCCCTTAAATTTAAAGATGCTGTCAACGCCTTCAAAAATTCTATTTTGAATGTACCAACAAGCTATGGAATAACTGCTTCCAGAATGGGCTCATTCACATATTTTTTTTTTATATTACCATTAGGAAGAGCACATCATTTTGAGGCTCTGTGTAAAAAAACATCATTTTGAGGCTCTGTGTAAAAAATTACAAGTCAGCGAGTCTCCTAAGTCGACTAAAAAAATTATAAACATTAAGCGCTCCTCTCCGAATATCAGGAGTGACGTCATCGCATATGAAATCTCTCTTCCAGAGAGCGGATACCACGCCGATCGGTTTTCGGTTATATGACTACTTAGCTAGTAACAATACTTTGCTTGCGTTATATTTGTGAAATAAGAACGTTTAGAAATAATTTAAACTATCCGACACAATGGACCAGAACCAGGGTAAAAAAAGCTATAAATATTGTGCGGTTCCAGGATGTAAAAGTACAACAATTACATCTATAAGTCTGATTCTTATTGTCTGACAGCACGCGAAAAGGTCACAGATGCTAGTCAGGTAGTAAACCATAAGCGTCACCGTTCATCTAAGGAATTTATTTACTATTTAAAATTTAATTTACTATTTTATTTAAAAATATGGCAGGTCAAAAGTATTCAAACCAGTCGTCAAGCTTTCATAGAAGGTAATAATAATAATAACGCATATTGGATGCAATCAAGGGTTCGTTGAAGGTGGTTTACTGAAGTTTCAGTCAACATCAACCAAAGACTATCATGAAGAAATGACTGCAGATGTTTTTGAAGAGTATTTTACACAAATGGTCCAAATAATGCTGTAATCGTTATGGACAATGCCACGTATCATTCGCGATTAACAGAAAATCCATCTACCTCTTGGAGAAAAGCTGATATTAGAAACTGGTTAATCGTAAAAGATATACCATTTGAAGATGATATGTTGAAAAAAGAACTTTTAAAGGTTGCTTCAGATCACGAGCTACAATTTAAAAAGTTTGTTATTGATGAAATAGTCAAGAAATGTGGGATAACAGTGCTTCGTTTGCCGCCATACCATTGTGAATTAAATGCCATAGAGTTGATATGGGCCCAAATGAAAGGTTATGTAGCTAGACATAATAAAACATTTAAAATGAAAGATGTTCGTGAACTCATGAAGTACTCATTGACAACAATAACTGGAGAGATGCTGTGAATCATGTAATTAAAGAGGAAGGGAAAATGTGGGTTTTAGATAACCTCATAGAGCAAAGTATAGAGCCGATAGTGATATCTCTAATTAAATAAGCAAAATGAACTAATATCGCAATCTCCGCCACTGCCGCAATGTTTATCGTTCAGCTGGCATTGTTCAGTTTTATTACCATATTGTATTTTGAGCTGAAACAGGGATGTATAGATAACCAATACAGACACCTACTTGTTTTGCATTAGAATTTCAGTATTTACAGTTGTCAGAACTAAACATGAGCCCCGGAAAATATGCGAACTAAAATAAGGTCATCGCAAGCAGCCAATCAAGAGCCAATGTTAACGATTGTCCATTAGTAATTGTTAAATATAATCGAAATAATATGACCGAGTGATTTCATCAACATACATCATTTTATTCATTCTGTATGTTTTGTCAATGCGAGGATGATTATCCGATTTTTAGACAATTTCACTAATTTGGATCCAATAGTTTTTCGAGTGTTTTGTAGAAGGGATATATAAAATGGCTATTGTTTTTGGGGATTTTCCATATTGACTGTGGTCGAAGACTTTATTTAGATAACCAATGTGTCCTTTTGGTAATTTTGACAAATTCTGATAATTTGAATAGTAAGTTCGGGTAATTTTCATTTTTGCATCGGCAACAATGGACTATAACCGGTTCATATTTTGTTGCTTTCCATAGAAACTTGACCCTTCTTTTTCATGACAATACAGACATGTAATTCGGAAATATAGACATTTAGGGCGAACGGTAGTTTTAGTTTTGGTCCAATATACATTTTTTTTATTAATATTTAGATTTACATTTTTAGCAAGTTTGACTTTGTTTACATATCTCTTAACAGTTGACATTTATGGTATCGATATTTGGTTATTGATTCAAAATATCGAATTGTGACTACAAAAATACAACTACAGCGACATGAACACGCCCAACAGGGCTCACGTTTGCTTCTGCCAACTGTACTTGTAAAATTCTTAGGATCACTCTGTAAGAGATAATTTTCTATTTGAATATTTAATGAGGCTACTGTGCTGTCAGACATTAAGAAATAGAGTATAACAAAACATTTATTTCTGTTAATAAGGATGCAAAAAAATGGAATGGCAGAAAAGCATAAAAAGACTCAAAGCATTCACTGATAAGTCAACATACTTTGTGTATTTTTAGGATTTCATTTTACTTCAATCAGAATCGTTACAAATCACCTTATAAAATACGTTGTGAATCTAAATTTATTAAAAAAATTAGATAATATTGTTCTTATAGCTTGTGGTGTTATTTATGTTCAAAATTATTTAATAAAATAATGAGTCAGTTCTTCACAAATTGAATTTTATTAAATACTGCTTTTTCCAAAAAACAGGTAATCTTTTTCAGTAGATCATCAACAAAACTGGCGTATATTATGTTGTAAAAGAAATTATTCTATTTAATTCAAAGTCCGGATCAGCTCTAACAAATATCGCTTTTTTTACCAGTGAGGTGCATGTGCATTTGAATCTGATGTGAACATTTGGAACCAATATTATCTGCTTCATCAAAATAAGTTTTTCTTGTTCTTTTCAACATTAGTGATTTAATTTCCACTACACATTCATCATAAATAGCATTTGGAGAAGCTCCTTTAATTGGGCAGTTTGCAGTTAAAAAAATTGCAATTTTTTACCAAGTAACCTGTAGCATTATCTCTGTAACTTTGTCCACCAGACCAGGAATAAAATAAAACATATGGAATCACCCTGTATATCATTTGAGAGAGCATGTATTTATGAAAGTATTGACAATGGTCGCGTTCATCTCAACAAAGTTGATCAGGTAGCGATTTTTGGAGTGATCCATCAGTTCGTAATTCTGCTGAACGTGCTAATAAAACCATCGACATATATGTAACAAATGTCAATGAATACAACAACAACAACTTAATTTTATTTGATATATACGACAATTATGAAATAGGTATTACTTCAAAACATTAAAAAATGGGATTTAATTACAATAAATAGAGCTCCCCACTTTGGAGCATACTATGAAGAGTTGAATTTCCTTACAAACTATACAATTTATTAATGAAATAATAAGTCACCTCCAGCTGTTCACTCATTTTCACTAAAATACAAACTAAAATATCTCCAAACAAAGATATTTATAATATATTTCCAACATATGTCATAAATGACAGTTATTGCATCATAAATCGGTATCGTGTAGCGTATTTTAATTCTGATTGAAAAAATGGCGACTGATACCACATCGCTCAATCTGATCAGTCAACAAAACACGCGTTCAGCAGGAAATTGATGATCGCTTCGGTAGCGCTACGTTGTGATGAACGCAACCAATTTTTAATCATTCTGGCCGGAAAACAGCCAAAAACGATGTGTCACATAGTATTAAATTATAATTTAATAAGTCTGTTTTTTTTATTAGGTCCACACATTTTATTTAATTACCTAACACAAAAATTTTGTAAGTAATTCAAAATAAATAAATTCTACGTGAGGGACGTTACAGGCAGAAGCGTAATGTTAGTGCACATTAACTTTCATAAGCGGTGTCACAGTTATAGTCTTCGCCCCGCTATATACGGTACGCTTGTTTAATTGGTTGTATTAGGAGAACGACATATTCTATTGACCTGAACTTTTCAGAATCATATTTTTATCCTTTGTACTTTGTTTTACGACAGTTAAAAATGATTTAAAAATTTTAGTTAACGAGCCCATTGGCTCCAAAGATATAGTTTTTTTTAAGTTTATTGTTTTTTTCTAGCTCTATATGCAAAATATAACCCTCGAATTTGGCAGCAGTTATCTTACACCCTATATACTTGTGAATATCCATTATTTCTTATTTTATTTAAACAAATATTCGTTGACATTTCTATTTTATTTTTAAGTTAGTTTCCGTTGGAATATTGAGTACCTACTGTTAACTATCTTTGGCTGAAACGCATAGTTGAACTTTTTACTGAAAGAAAATAATCCAGACGAAAATACATCCAGTTTTACGGTGTATTTTTAGAATTAGACACCATTAAGACAGCAATGAAGTGTAGAACAGTCTCAGAAAATTAAACGAACAGAGTTTGAACCTTATTTGAAATTTTATAGACGGAAGAAAAGTATACAGGGTGTCCCAGGAGTTCGTACCAAAAACTTGGGAGGTTATAGAGAGACTAAAAATAATGATGGTATTTCATATAAAATTTTTTCTTTACGCCCTTCGTTAACGAACTATAGGGCTCTAAAGTTGGGAATGAAAAATGGTTTTTTATTCACAATTATCAAAAGGCTGATTGGAAATTGGTAATATTTTAACCGTTAATAATTTGTTAAAATAACAAAGTTACAGTCGACTTCCGGTAGGCCATCTTTGAAAATATTTTAGTTAAAAAGACCGCATCCCGAAAACCGAAACGTGGAAATTTTCATGATTTTACTATAAGTATTTTGCCATATACAGATGGTTTTTGACTAGTCGTGGGACACCCTGTATTTTAGGTATTTGCTATTGCTATTCTTGTTCTAATAATAATGGAACTAATCGATTCAGATGTTAAATCGGGCTACGTACTTATTTTCTGAAATATTTAAAATATTTGCACGCATTTAAAGATTAAAAAAATAAATAGCAACAAATACATTCACGGTCATGGTTTTTTTTATATAACGAACAAACATACCTAATTTGAATTTAACAGTTCGACAATCAATGAACCAATCAAGATAATGGAGACATAATTTGTTATCATGGGAGGATGATTCGTAAATTTTTCCATTAGGTACTATAAATTTGTGTATTCAAACTTGTACACAAAAGTTGAGAAACTTCATAAATATTGGATTTGGATTACTCAACAATGTTGTGTCTATAATATTATTAAATGTTTATTTGCTTGCATCTACTAACTACCTAGTCTTTTTGTTCCCAAGTACGTTTTTAAGTTTAAGGTTAGTTGTTTTCTTTTGTATTTTCAAGTTGTTTCCACTTTATTCTGTGATTTAAAATTCAGAATTTTGAACTGGGAGCGGATGAAACTATTGTAGTTAGTATTATTATGACACTTACAACGTTTGCATGTAGATACCTCTCGTAAAATTTGACAAAATGATATGAGAATTGAGAGGTCTAGCCTACTTACTTTTCCAAGGTGTTATAGCATTGTATAACTATCTTTATACAATGGTTATAGTTAAGAAATATTAAATGTTCCAACTTGGTAACATTAAAATGGATTGGAAAAATTTATTTGATATTTGGCAGGTTGTTTAAATCTAAAGGGGCATATTTTGATGGAAAAACATGTTTCAATTCTCGATCCAGTGGTGTACTTTTGGAAGAATATGTCACCTTTCCCCTCCCATTTTTCACGCCACAGGCTATTTTCATTTTATTTTTTATTCCTCAATTATTTTCACGTCGGAAACGCATAACCTTTGCATATCCAAAAATATGTAGTTTTCAAAATATTTAATGTTTTCATCAAGTCTGCAACATTGGTTTTTAATAATAAAATCACAAGTTTGAACAAATATTTTCAAAAGTTTTCTCTCAATGTTTTAGATGTATTGCTGTTTCACAAATTAGTTACATATTTTGTTACATATTTTGACCATTAGTAGTTTGGTAGTTATTTAAAAAAAACACATTAAATTTTTTTTGCCATTTCATTATTAAAAAGTGGATCAAGAATTGATACATGTTTTCCATCAAAATATGCCCTTTTACATTTAAAAACAACCTGCCAAATGTCCAATAAGTTTGTTCATCCATTTCAAGTTATAAAATTAAAGCATTCAATTTTTCATAACTTCAACACCCCGTATTTCGAAAAGTAAATAGTGCTAATAACGTTGTAAGTGTAATTTGAAAACACCCTGTATATATATTATTATAAATACAATAAATTCTGAGCTGAGAACCGAAGTTCTATAAAGGTCATATACAGAGATATAAGGAAAAACTTTATTTGGATAAAAGTTAAGCCATATAGGACTATTTTGAAAATGTATTTAAATATACAGGGCTACCAATATTGGCAGGATGATCCCAACTAATCTTTTTTAAATGGAACACCCTATTTATATTATATTTTATTCCCCTCGATTTTTTTGTTTTAGTGACGAGGTATTCCAATGTTTTACGAGGTAATTTGAAAGATATACCTATACTCTATTTCTTAATGTCTGACAGCACAGTAGCCTCATTAAATATTCAAATAGAAATTTATCTTTTACAGAGTGATCCTAAGAATTTTACAAGTAAATACTAAAATTCTAATGCAAAACAAGTAGGTGTCTGTATTGGTTATCTATACATCCCTGTTTCATCTCAAAATACAATATGGTAATAAAACTGAACAATGCCAGATAAACGATTAATATTGCGGCAGTGGCGGAGATTACGATATTAGTTTATTATGCTTATTTAATTAGATTAGATTAATTAGATTTTTCAACATATCATCTTCAAATGGTATATCTTTTACGATTAACCAGTTTCTAATATCAGCTTTTCTCCAAGAGGTAGATGGAAGATTTTCTGTTAATCGCGAATGATAAGTGGCATTGTCCATAACGATTATTGCATTATTTGGAATTAATTCGACCATTTGTGTAAATTATCAAGTTGTTTTAACTAACCGAATTTAGATTCATATTACCTTTATATATCAGATCGGGTATAAAATTAAATAGTAAATAAATTCCTTAGATGAACGGTGACGCTTATGGTTTACTACCTGACTAGCATCTGTGACCTTTTCGCGTGCTGTCAGACAATAAGAAACAGACTATAAGCACTTTTTTATTAATTAAGCCATTTCGGAAGAGTTTGACAAAAAACACTGAATAGTTTCCACATAATTTCAGAAAGGAGTATTTTCTTGTTTCAAACTTTTTTAGTAGTCGAGTTTTTAGGCAAGTAAATATAGAATTTGGCCTCGCACTAAATTTCCGATCCAATTTTTCATTTTTATAAAATTTAGGAATACTTACTGAGTTTATAATCACAAAAAGCTGACATTTGCAGGGGGAGCTTCATGCGCCATCTTTATAAAACGTTTTTGTCCGATATCTCGGGAACTTTGCTTTTTTGGTCAAAAGTCATTGAGACCATTATTGTGGAGAATAGAATTTGCAACCTTTTGTTTCCCAAAAACTTTTTTGTAAAACGTACCGTTTACGATTTATCGCTCATTAAATTAACCGATTCTTCTATCTCAGCCGATAACTATTAAAATATTGGATTCATCAATAAAATGCATCTATCCATTTTTAAAGATCAATTTACCTTCTACAACTCTTTTTTGGAACTTTTTTTTCTAATGTCCATACTTTTTGAGCCATAGGACTTTTATTGTTAAACTACCGGGCTTAAGGGCGTAATGGTACAAATTCAGCAAATAAATGAAAAAAAATAGTTTATGTTCGTAAGAATTCATAGTTCATTTTCTCGCCTGCAATAGCAATGAACTTTTTTTCATTTTATTTTATTATATTTCGTACAACTATAATATATTTTTATCATATTGATAGCACGATTTCAGGTAAGAGGCACTAAAACTGCAATAAACCATAGGCGGACATTGGAAATGAGCTCTTCCCTATCAACATGATAAAAATACACTATGCAATTTTTTTTATGTTGGCGCATGAAGCTCCACCGGAATATGTATCATCAGCATTTTATGATTTTATTATCAGTAAGTGTAAAAATGAAAAATTGGGTCGGAAATTCAGTGCTGGGTTGAAAAAAAACGGCTATTGTTACTGGCCTATGTAGTTTTTATGAAAAACTGTTTTTTTTTTTATTATTTTAGGGCTTTAATTTCGTAATAAAATTGTATGTACTGTTTCTCATGTCCTATCCTGTAAAAAATCCTTGGTCTTCAAATAGCATTGTCATATAAAAAACTATGGTAGATAAAAAATGTATCGTATACTTATTTCGACGATTCCAAGAAGAAAAAAAACGGATGATTATTGGTATTAGTGAAAACCGTCAAAAATTTAATTGAAGGGTATTTGTCGAGTACTATTTCCTGTAATTACAAATTATTCAAACAATAAACACAACCATAACGACGGTCAAGGGTCTTACGTCTGTAAATAATTGTTAGTTTCAAAATAAACCACGTATATATAGGTACAAAAATATTGAATGACATTGAATAACACCTCTTAGTTAAACGGGGTTTTTCAAATTCATCACCCTGTAATTTCAGTCATTATTGGAGTCTCCTTTTCAATACTAGTTCAACCATATGTAACACTTATGATTCTGGAAGGTCTAAAATACATAAAACATAAGTCTGGAAACGTCTATTTGAGTATCTCCAATAAAAATAATTTTTAGGATTGAAATCCGGTGAACGTGGAGGCCATTCAATTCTACCTCATCTACCAATCCATCGTCCGGGAAATATCTCCTCTAAATAACGCCGAACGGCCGAACATTTACACCAAAATGAGCTGGAGCTCCAGCTTGCTGAAATCATATCTGATTAAAATTGGTTCTAAACAAGTTTCTCAGTGTAGGTACAATTTCATTTCTAAGTAGAGGTTCATATTCATTTGACGTTAAATTTCCTTCGATAAATAATGGCCCAATTAACAAAATTACAAAACTCTACATTTAAACATTTAAATTACTTCAAACCACATATTTTGCAATGTTTTATGTAATCAAGACCTTCTATTCTAAATAAAATCGTAAGTGTTAAATTTGGTTGAGCTCGTATTGAATGGAAGATTCCAATAATAACTGAATATACAGGGTGATGAATTTGAAAAACCAAAGTTACTAATAATATAAAAGAAACAGCAAATCTGACATTGCAAATATCAAATCTGGAATCCCTATCCCAAAATAGGTGTACCCCAAATTTTGTACAATTAGAACCAGCAATTTACGAGATAATTGGCCGTTTCCAGCCTTTTAGGCCACTCTGTATATACAGTGCTATTCAAAAGTCCCCTCCCCCACTCGTATCTTTTGAACGGCTACACTTACATTAATAAAATTTGGAGGGTAAAAATAAAGTGTTGTAAACTTCTCTACGAATGGTAACAGGTGACGTAATTATAATAGATAACGTCACAGTGCCACACTGGCCAATAATTTTAAAAAGGACCTTATGGCAAGTGATATCTCGTTTGAAAGGCATTGACATTGGCTACATAGCCCTATTAATTTTGTTTGGGTTTGAACTAATTTTGACGGATAAATTAAATAAATACCAAAATTATTGAAATTATTTTTTTTAATTTAATTAATCAAATATTAACAATGGATTCTTATAGCAAGTGTTCGAAATGTGCTCCGTCTACTTCCTGGCAGTAATACATCCTATTAGTAAACTCTTGTCGTACTCGTTCGAATGTGTCAGCTGAAATTGTATTGCATTCTTCAATAATTCTTTCTTTCAAAACGCCAATGCTATCTGGTGCCGTACCTAGTATAAACCTTTGATTTCAAGTACCCCCATAGAAAAAAATCTAATGGTGTCAGATCTGGTGACCGAGGTGGCCACTCTATAGGACCTCGCCGGCCGATCCATCTACCTCGATATTCTTCATCCAGGAAACGTCTTACTGCACCATAATAATTTGCAGGAGCACCATCTTGTTGAAGTGTTATTTCCAAATGACCGAATTCATCTGGATTATCTTCCAGAATTTCAAGAATTAACGGCTTAATTGCATTTTGTAACATCTCCAGATACACTTCACCGCTTAAATTTGAATTTAGGAAGGCAGGACCAACTATGTGGTTTCCCAAAATACCTGCCCAAACTTTGTTTTTCTCTGGAAATTGGGTATGCTGTTCACGAAAGGTGTGAGGATTTGTGTCACTCCAATACCTTACATTTTGTGTATTCACATTTCCATTGAGGCAAAAAGTACTTTCGTCACTAAAAGAAATTGTTTTTGTGTAATGTGGGTTTTGACTAATTGTATTTGTCATAAATTCACAGAATTCGAGTCTTCTGTCGGGGTCGTCATCCGAAAGGTGGTGCACCATTTTTAACTTGTATGGATGAAATTTATTTTTGGCTAACACTCTCTGTACTGTACTTTTACTTACTTCACAGATAGACGCAACTTTAGTTGAAGAGGAAGTAGGGTTTACTACCATTTCAGCAACTATATCAACTTTTTTATCATCACTAAATGTTGGTCGACCAGATCGTTTGGCATCTTGAGCACTACCTGTTGCTTCAAACTTGTGAAGAAGCTCCCTCAAATGAGTTCTCGAGATAGGGCGATCTGGGTATCTCTCATTAAATAAACGTTCCGCTTCATGGAGATTCTTCCTAGATTTATCAATTATTAAGATAGCTGCTACTTTGTCGGCTTGAATACGTACCATTTTGCCTATGTAAACTCTTAAACGTCTCGTTAAACAATAATAAAATTAAATATTTAACCTATTTAGAAAACTTTGCAAAGCAACAAATACTATTAAATTTAAAACGTCAATTTTTTTGACAACTAACCAGAGGCGGACTGAAAAATCTTCAATATTTAAATGTGAAATAATAATTTTGGTATTTATTTAATTTATGCGTCAAAATTAGTTTAAACCCAAACAAAATTAATATGGCTATGTAGCCAATGTCAATGCCTTTCAAACGAGATATCACTTGCCATAAGGTCCTATTTAAAATTATTGGCCAGAGTGGCACTGTGACGTCATCTATTACTATTACGTCACCTGTTACCATTAGTAGAGAAGTTTACAACACTTTATTTTCACCCTCCAAATTTTATTAATGTAAGTGTAGCCGTTCAAAAGATACGAGGGGGGAGGGGACTTTTGAATAGCACTGTATAATAAATATATCGGGTGTACACTTATATTTTCACCTTATTAACCTGCTTATAACTTCTAAACAGGTGAAAGTGAAAAAGTGGCTCGATCATTTCATCAGGAATATTGTCCACATTTTCTCTTATATAATAGTATTATTCAAAGACCAGGGCCGAAGTCTTCAAAAATGGTAAGAAGTGAAAAAAAAAATAATAGTATGATGAAACTCATTAGAAAAGGAGGGGGATATGATAAAGTTAAAAAAAAAAATTACGGGCGATCCGAGTTCGGGAAGAGGAAGGGGGTGAGTTTTTAAGGGTAAAAAATAGTTTATTTCGATTTCCGGCAAAACTACAAGTCCTATGGAAAATAGTTAAATGGCAAAGTTGTGGGTAATAAAAGTATCTACAACTTTTGTATTCACAATTTTCCCACATAACCTCAAAATTTATGTGAAAAATTCAAATAACTAAGTTTTTGGTTCTTCATTTTTCTTTTTCAGAAAAAAATTTTTTCCTGCGAAATTTTGTTAAAACTTACCTTATTATGTCCCAAATACACTGTAATTTATTTGATTTGAAATATTAATTTTTTCTCCTCATTTTGACTTAATATCAAAAAAGCACCCTGTTTCAATCGAAAATTCTCGCGTCAAAATATCAGCTTTTTTCAAAAAGTCGGTGGGCTTTTGGTTCGTTGAAATCTCCACTTTCTGATAGTGTGAAAAAAAATTTTTTAAAAGAAAAATAAAAACCAAGAACTTGGTTATTTGAATTTTCTACATAGATTTTGAGGTTATGTGAGAAAATTGTAAATACGAAATTTGTAGATCTTTTTATTACCCACAACTTTGCCATTCAACTTTTTTCCAAAGGACTTGTAGTTTTGCCGGAAATCGAGATAAACCATTTCTCGCCTTTAAAAACTCACCCCCCCTCCCACTTCCCGAACTCGGATCGCCGGTAATTTATTTTTCTTTTCAATTTTATCACATTTCCCTCCTTTCCTAATGAGTTTTACACTACTGTTATTTTTTTTGTTTCAAAAATTATCGACCCTGGTCTATTACTGCCTTTTCAGAGTTTTCAGGCCTCACATTATTAACAGCCTCCCAAAAACTACAGCTGTTTAACATCACTCATTTTAGAACAATAATATTTTCAAAGCATTTTAGTACATGTGAAGCATAGTTGGATATTTCAAGAAAGGAAAATACTCAATCACATGTTATAATCAAATCACTTAAACTGTCTAAAAAATATAATCTCGCATATTAACTATTAATAAAAATAAATTAAATTGTCAGTTGTATTGATCGAGTGTGTAAATAATGTTAAATTAACCAACTACATAAAAAAAGATAACGATATCGCGTCGTAAGTGAAGTGTACACAATCAATAGATGTACACGCATTTACAAAAACCGCAATATGATTCCACATCATATCAAAAACCGCAATGAGATTCCACGTCATATATTATCTTTAATATAAACTATTTTTATGTGTGTACCTAGCTATTCTAGAACCAAAAATGTCTTTAAAATGTAATATGAAAAAATCCCAAAGCAAGTTAATTTTTCATTTTAATTTACTGCTTTTTAAAGAATAATCTATCATGAAATTGAAATTAATATTGAGAAGTATTGAAAACCAAATAGATATTAAAAAATATTGGAAAAATTGATTTTAAAAAAAGATATTCATACTTAATTATTAAGAGCTAATTATATTTACATTTGTAGAGCTTCAAAATCAACCAAGTCTATTTTTACAATAAATGCTTTCTTATGGATGATCTCACAACTGTAAAAAAATCTCTTTTCTCTCATATTATTATGAATTAGTTTAATAATATTGTTGTTTGTATGTCTGTACACAATTGTCCTTTAAAATATTACCCCTATTGAATTCACATCCAATTAAGTATTAATTTTCTTCCTTCCTACCGTTAAATTAAAATAAAGAAAGTACTTACAAGAATATAAAGCAACTTTT
>CAJUYI010005409.1:0-15815 GCA_910591695.1 Galerucella pusilla
CAGTGTGTCTACTTAAGTTGGACTCATATGGGAAACTTTTTTATTATTGGTTTTAGGAAAAAAAGTTATTCTTCATAAAAAGTTCTGCATTGTCTAAAACCTCAAATGCAATCATTAGATATTTCTTATTTTGAGCCGTATACGAGGTTTGTCAAAAAATATTAATCTTACTCAGGAGTAAAGTACCTTTATTTTTAACAATACAGAAAAATTGTAAGAAGTAAAGTTGTTTAAAATTGGAAGTTATATTCAAATATGCAATTACAGCTATTTAACATGAAAATTAAGATTTGGTGATTATTTACTATACATTCCGTATTAATTATTCTGGCTTGGTACAATTTAATGTAATCTAGGATGCTCTGTCATGAAGTATTTGACATTGCATGTCAGAATGGGTTAGTTTTTATAAAATTACAGTAAAAATGGCAGCTTTACTGACTTGTGAAGAAAAAATAGAAATAGTTTTAATTGTTGGAGAAAATTACAATACACATAGAGAGGCAGCAAATATTTTCAACAACAGACATCCCCAAAGAAGCATCGGGTATTCAACAGTTACCAAAATAATGAAGAAATTCAAGACCAGTGGAAGTGTTGATAATAAATTTAATAATAAACGCATAAAACGGGTTGCCAATGAAGACACTGAGTTGGAAGTGATGCTTTCTGTCGTCGAGGAACCAAAAATCGGATTACGCAAAAGGGCTTCTCTAATCACAAATACTTCGGTAAAAAAAGATACAGTGGCAAATATTTTAAAACGTTATAAATATCATGCATACAAGGAAAGTTGGAAGAAGACCCGTTTTTCGCAAGAAGTATAATTTTTTCCGATGAAGCCACATTTTCATCCAACGGAACCGTCTGTGATGCCTTTTGGCTGAAATATTATTTATTAATTATTTAAATTATCATTATGGTATTATTATGAATACAGACATAAATTCCCTTGAAGCTAATTTCTATAAAGCATGAATCGTTGACAAATATGGAAGAGAAAGGTCTCACGTAGGATGTCAAGTTCAGAGCGTGAAATAAACATAAACAGAATTGTTTTATATTTACAAAACGCTGAACTTGACTCGTCGTATAAATATGTTAACGAAAGTGTTTTAACATTCATTCTAATCATTCTAATCAATTCTAATTCATTACTTAATTATTCTAAGATGTTCTAAAGACATTCAAAGTGTATTCTATTCATCGTAATCATTTTAATTAATATTCTAATTAGTACTAGTAATAAGTGGGTTAATGTATAATAGTAAAGTAAGGTAATAAAGAGAACATGACCCAGTGATTCCAGTAGTTGTTTTTATTCCTGTGAGATGACACACCAAGTGACCAGCAACACCCCCTAGTCAGAGGCCCTTCCACATTTCTAATGCACCAAGTATCCATAGTAGGATACATACATTACATGGCGACCCTGCAAACAATTGGAATTCTGTGAAAATGGGTGGTAAGTCAACGAAGCAAGAGGTCCAGGAAAATGGTGTGGTCAACAGCAATTTCATAGTCCAGGGAGAGAAAATGGAAGCAGATCTGGAGGTGAAGACTCTCATCTACATCATTGTGGTTGTTTTAGTGCTACAATTCGCATGGTCCATATATAAGAACTATAGAAGACAACTGAAGAGGGAGATAAGAAGAAACCTACAGCAAAGCACACTGAACCTTTAAGATGGTGAGAATTTTGTTTGTAAACTTTAAGGATATATTCTGTTTTGTCGTTGTTGCGTTAGTATTTGATATATATTTTTTTAATTTTCCTTTTATTGAGAATGAATCATTTAATTTTAAATGTCCTCGAGTGATGGAAATGCAGTAAAGTGGGAAGAATTTGAGATTAGATTGAATTTAATTCTAGAAGATATACGTAAGAAGAGTGTTAAAAAAGGAGGTTCCTAAAAGTTCAGAAAGTCACATAGATATAATAAATAAGTTGTGTGATTCATTCAATAATTTCTCTAAGTTAATAAATAAGAATTGGTATAAATTAGACGAGGATCAGCAGAATACATGCATTTTATATTTTGACAAAATCAGAGATAAGGTAGAGAAAGCATTTCAAGTGTTAGATTGTCGGTATAAAGTTCCGTCTCAATTAATTACGAGTAATAATTTAATTAATAAAGAGGTATTAGAAGCAACAAGCAAAGATAAAATGGCATTAAGTATGAATGATTTTTTCAATTTAGCTGGTAAGATATTACCAAACGAGTTTAATGGAGATACAAGCAAACTACAGTCTTTTGTAGATGCGGTTAGCTTACTTCAAGTATACGCAGCAGAGCATGAGAGAAATGCTGTGTTATTCGTGAAAACAAGACTGACTGGAAAAGCCAGGGTTTTGATTACTACTGAGAACTCTCTGAGAGAAATAGTCGATACACTTAAGAAAGGACTCAGAGGAGACAGCACTAGTTTGATAAGTGCTAAACTAAGTAAACTAAGGCAAAATAATAAAGATCTCGTCGGATATGCTTCCGAAATGGAGAAACTAACCGAAAGTTTACAAGCCGCGTATTTGGCAGAAGGAATGCCAGTACACTTAGCAATGAAGTATACTACAGAGGCAGCAGTAAAATCATTGTTAGACAACGCAGCTTCAGAACGGATAAAAACCGTTATAGCAGCTGGAAATTTTACGACACCACAAGAGGTGATGACTAAACTGGTTTCCATCAATGTGGGAAACAATCAGTCAACAGAAAGTGTTCTGCATTATAAGGCAGATAGGAATAAGTTTTGGTCGGGAAATAGGTATTTTCCTCAGCGAAGAAATTCTTATGTTAATCATAATGGAGGAAATAACTTTCATAGGAAAGGTAACTACGACAATAATAGGAGATTTCAAGAGAATCAAGGAGAAAGGAGATTCAAGGGATATAAAGGTAGTTCAAACGAGTATAGGGAAAGACCTACCAATAGGTTCAAAAATAATTATAGGAATGTAATAATGTGTGAAAGTGAAGAAAGGAGAGAGGAAGACGAACAAAAAGAATTGGGGTTTTGAAAAAGAAAGGTGAAAAATCCAAAATTTTAAACAACTTGCTTAACAATAATCGTTATATTTATAACTTTGATTTAACTCTTTCAAACTTTGTGCAAATTAAAACTGACATATCGGATAATATAGATACATTTATATTAGATACAGGTGCAGATATATCGTTATTAAAAATTTCAGATAATTTTCCACATCACTTAATAAAAACAACACAAATCTTAAACATTGAAGGAATAACTCAGGGAGAAATTAAAACTTTGGGTACAATAGAAACTTTTCTTTTTATTAAGGGTGTAGCATTTAGACATTGTTTTCATGTAGTAGAAGAGGAATTTCCTATACCTACGAATGGAATTCTAGGTAGGGATTTCATAAGATATTATAATTGTATTTTAGATTATTCAGAATTAAAATTATACATAGATTGCAAATCCAGGAATAGAGTAACATTAGAAATTTTTGATAATCCTGAATATGATACTATAGCAATACCGCCTAGATGTGAAGTCTATCGGTTGGTAGAAAGTTTCAAAAATTTAAGACAGGATAAAGTTGTCGAGCAACAAGAATTATTACCAGGAATATTTATAGCAAGATCTATTATATCAAAAACTAATCCTTATGTCAGAATTTTAAATACAAATTATGAAAGCAAGTCGATAAATACAAATAACATTAAAATATTGGATTTAAATTTATTTCATGTATATGCTGTGAAGAATAAAAGTAAGACTAGGATGAAAGAATTAAGAAAAACATTGAATTTAGAGGTACCAGAATACGTCAGGAATAAGCTAATAAATCTTTGTGAGAATTTTTCAGATATTTTTGCTGTAAAAAATGACATTTTAACGCATAATAATTTTTATGAGCAAAAGCTATTGGTAAAGGATGATACTCCAGTATATATTAAAAATTATCGCACGCCACATTCTCAATCTTCAGAACTTAACGATCAGGTCCAAAAGTTATTAGATCAAGGTATAATTGAATCTTCAATCTCAGATTATAACAGTCCAGTTTTACTTGTTCCCAAAAAGGCAATCAATGGAGAGAAATCTTGGAGACTTTGTATAGATTTCAGGCAATTAAATAAGAAAATAGTCACAGATAAATTTCCATTACCTAGCATAGATTCGATCTTAGATCAGCTAGGAAGTTCGAAATGGTTTTCAGTCATAGATCTTATGTCAGGTTTTCATCAAATTCCCTTAGAACCGTCTTCAAGGAAATATACATATTTTAGCACAGAAAAAGGTTCCTTTCAGTATACAAGATTACCATTTGGTTTAAATATAAGTCCAAATAGTTTTTCAAGGATGATGTCCATAGCATTTTCAGGATTAACTCCAGAAAAAGCATTTCTTTATATGGATGATATAGTTGTAATAGGGATGTCAGAAAATCATCATTTAAGTAATCTCGAAAGGGTGTTTAGCACATGTCGGAAATTCAACCTTAAATTAAATCCACAAAAATGTCAATTCTTCAGACGAGAAGTAACATATTTAGGACACAATTTGTCTAGTGAAGGGGTTCTACCCGACAAGGCAAAATATTCAGTCATTGAGCAATATCCAGTTCCCAAAAATTCAGAAGAATCTAAAAGGTTCGTAGCATTCTGTAACTATTACAAACGTTTCATTTCCAATTTCGCTGAAATATGCATACCTCTCAATAAATTATCTAGGAAAAATGTGAAATTCGAGTGGTCAGAAGACTGCGAAAAATCATTCCAAATACTAAAATCGGCATTAATTCAGCCGCCTATTCTGAAATATCCAGATTTCAATAAAAAATTTATATTGGCAACAGATGCTTCAAATATTGCGTGTTCTGCAATACTTAGCCAGGAATACGAAGGTATAGATCTACCTATAGCTTATGCATCGCGAAGTTTTAAGAAAAGCGAATTAAATAAACCTATAATCATGGAAGAACTGTTAGCTATCCATTGGGGAATTAATCATTTTAAGTGTTATTTATATGGCTCTCCACATTTTATTGTGAAAACGGATCATAAGCCGTTAACACATCTTTTTTCGATGACAGAACCAACTTCGAAACTTACAAGAATTAGACTAGACCTAGAAGAATACAACTTCGAAATACAATATTTGAAAGGAAATTCAAATTATGCGGACAGCATTTCAAGGATATCCGTAAATGAATTAAAAGACTTGTACATTAACAATGCTCACGTTTTAGCAATAACGAGGTCAAAAACTCGTCAGAATAAAGCTTAGCCTACAAGAGAAGATAAAATAGTTTCCACAGAAATAAAGAAAGATATTCGCAAGCCAGCAGTATATAAAGTACTGAATAATTTGGAGGCGCATAAATTACCAATTCTGCAATTTGAAAATAACCGTGTTTCGTTAAGGATGAACATACGGATCAAAAACAGGATGGAATTTAGCCAAGCCTTATTTAATACCGATATAATTAACTTTGATTTAGGTCAAACGTTAGTTCAGCTTGATAAGCTAGCGGTAAAAAATGGAATAAAAAGGATGAAAATTTATATGAATGATATTATTTTCACACAGTGCACTATAAAAGAGTTTATGGAAAAAGGAAACAATACGTTAAGAAACGTACAAATATGTATTTGCGATATACCTAAGATGGTGGAAGAAGAAAAAGAAAAGCAACAGATTTTAGAAACTTATCATATTGATCCTTTATTTGGAGGTCATGTAGGAAATAACAGGCTATTGAAAAAATTAAGAGCGAATTTTAGATGGAAAAACATGGAAAAAGATGTGAGAAAATATATTAAGCAATGTCACAAGTGCCAAGTCAATAAAGCAAAAAATAATCACAAAGAAGAATTTGTATTAACGGATACAGCAGCAAAACCATGGGATATAACATATATAGATACGGTCGGTCCTTTTCCACAAAGTGAAAATGGTAACCGTTATTGCATCACAATGTTATGTAAATTAACGAAATATGCAGTAATAATTCCAGTTAAAAACAAAGAAGCGAACACGATAGCTCGTGGAATTTTTGAAAATTTCATACCAAATTACGGTCTGATAAAACAGATTAGGACAGATTTAGGCACAGAATATAAAAATGAAATATTCAATGCCTTAACTAAAATGTTAGACTTAGTCATAATTATTCAACAGCATATCATCATCAATCTATAGGAGGTTGTGAGAAATTACATAGAACGCTTAATGAGTATGTGAGACATTTTATGAATGAAAGTAAGGATGACTGGGATGAATGGTGCAAATTATTTGCTTATTGTTATAATACGACTCCTAGCTCTTATCATGGTTATACGCCATTTGAATTATTGTTCGGGAGACGTGCTATGTATGTATGTATGTGTGATTTTTGGGGTGACATTCACTGAGACCTAAAAGGTCTATTGTGCCCCCTTACCTCTACTCAGTTTCTGAGGAGAGTCTCAGAAACTAGTAGTTCCTTTAGTCCTATTTCCCGGAGGAATTTTAGGATGTCTGCAGGCTTCAACTTAGGCAAATGTTCCTCTTCTATCCAGTAATCTCCCAGGTGCTGTGCTCTAGGATTCTGGAGTACTGTGCAGTTGGAAAGTATGTGGATGGAGGTTTCTTCTTCCATTCCACAAAATCTGCATTCTTCTTCCTCCACTATTTTGAGCTTTTTCAGGTGCCCATTCAGGCGACAATGTCCCGTTAGGATCCCTGTCAAAACTCTTACTGCAGTTTTACTTTGACTTATGCATTCTTTTGATCTCAACAGGTTATAGTCACCCAGAAGAGTCTTTGATTGTATAAGCCCTACTAGATCTTTCCAATGGTCAGATCTTCTCTTTTTCTCGGCTTTACTTAATTCTTCCAATATTACATTGGAGCTGATTCCGCAAAAGGGTTCGGGCCCCCAGAAAGGTATTTCAGTCCCCCTCTTTGCTAGTTCATCTGCTATTTCATTTCCTTCTATTCCAGTGTGTCCTGGAATCCATAGTAAGGTGACTATGTTGTTCTCGCCTAGTTCATTGAGTTTGTCTAGGCATTCCCACACCATTTTGGAACTGATTACACAAGAGCTCAGTGCCTTAATGGCTGCTTGACTATCCGACATTATGATAATCCTTTGTCTTCTGTATCCTTTATCAATATTGAACTGGGCGCACTTTCTTATGGCGTGGATTTCCGCTTGAAAGATACTTGGGGTTTTTCCCAAGCTTTCAGAGTGTTTGGTTCCTGGCCCGAACACTCCTATCCCAGTTCCTTCTATTGCTTTTGAGCCGTCTGTGTACCATTGAATGGCAGTCTTTCCAAGTCTGGTAATGGTATTTGGATCCCATTCCTTCTTGTTGCTCATTTCAGTAACGAATTTCTTTGAAAAGTTATATTTTTTCATCATACCGTCTTGTGGCATGTCCCAGGTTGTCTGATTTCTAAGATGTGAGGAGGTGTTTTTTTTAATGATTCCCTCTCTACTTAGTACGTATCTTGTTCTTTCTGCAACACTTTCCACCACCATATGTAAAGGGGTGAGGTTGAGAATCACTTCCATGGCTGCCGTTGGGCATGTTCTCATTGCTCCTGTAATGCATATACAGGCTAGTCTTTGAATTTTGGAGAGGTTTTCTCTCGTCGTCAATAGGCTAGTTCTACTACACCAGGCAATGGCTCCATAAGTGATGATTGGTCTCACTATGGCAGTGTACATCCAGCTTAGGATTTTTGGGTTACAGCCCCAGTTTGCTCCTGCCAGATTTCTGCACACCATTATAGCCATTTTTGCCTTGTATGTAATCTCCTTTTCGTGTTTGTTCCACAGGAGTTTACTGTCTAAAGTTAAACCTAGATACTTGACTTCTTGTCTCCATTCAATCTCGTTCCCATCAAGTTTTATTTTGAGGTTGAGTTTTCTTTTCTTAGTGAAGGCTATCAGGATGGTTTTAGTGGGGTTTATGCTAAGTCCCACTTGCCTACACCAGCTATTTGTATAGTTCAGACCCTTTTGTACAATATCGCAAAGGGTGTTTTCGAATTTTCCCCTGGCTGTTATGACAATATCGTCGGCATATCCTTGGCAGGATATACCGAGATCCGTCAAACCACACAGGAGTTCGTCAACCGTCAGACTCCACATTAATGGGGATGCTACTCCTCCCTGTGGGCATCCTCTGGTAGTGCAGATGGAGACAATGTCTTTGCTCGTCCTCGTCTCTGCTATTCTTGTGGTGAGCAGTTCCGACATCCATTTGGATGTTGTGCTGTCTACACCTCTTCTGTTCAATGCTCTTCTGACTGCCTCATGTGGAGTATTGTCAAAAGCTCCTTCTATGTCCAGAAATGCACATACTACAGTTTCTTGGTTGTCTAGAGCACCTCGGATATCCTCCGTCAGTTGTACCAGTGCAGTCTCCGTAGATCTGCCTGCCCGGTAGGCATGCTGACATGGGTGGAGAGGTAGTCTCTCTAGGATTTCCGTTCTAATATGGTTATCAATACACTTTTCCATCGTTTTGAGTACAAACGATGTTAGACTAATTGGTCTAAAGGATTTGGGGTTTGTTGTGTCCCTTTTTCCAGTTTTTGGAATGAAGGTTACTATTGCCCTTCTCCATGCTTCAGGTATATAACCCAGTTCTAAGCTGCTTCGACTAATTCTAATCAGATGCGGTAGAATTTCGTCTTGTCCTTTCTGGAGCAATGCTGGGAAAATTCCATCTGCTCCTGGTGCCTTGAAAGGTGAAAAGGTGTTCATGGCCCATTTCAACCTATCGTTACTACAAATGTGTTTGGCCATTGTAATACTTTCTCTTGAAGGCCTATTGTGACCTTAGAGAGGATTATCTCCCCTATTTGGGGTACTCCCTGGAAAATGAGTTTCTAGTAAGAGTCGAACTCTTTCCTCCTCATTTTCGGTATATTCACCATCTGGCTTCCTCAAAGCCATATCTGTGTTGACCCTACTTTTCGCCATAATTTTGTAAAGTCTTGCCGCAGCAGGTGTTGTGTTTATATCTTTACAGAATTTTCTGAAGCTATTTCTTTTAGCTTTTCTAATTTCCTTGTAGTAGGTGTTTCTCACCTCGGTGTATCTCTGCCAGTCTCCGGTGATTTTTGCTTTATTAAAAAGGTCCCGGGTTTGAGATCTTAGTTCTGACAGATGTTTGTTCCACCAGGGTGCATCTTTGTTGCTTCGTTGTTTTTGAAGAGGGCAGCTCGATTCAAACGCCTCGATTATTGCCCTGTTCAGATCCTCTAGCTCATTTTCCAGGTCGAGATGGTGCTTAGCCCTTCCTTTTCTCTGGATATGTGCTAGATTTCTTTTCAGACAGGTGTTATAGTTGTCCCAGTCTGTTTTTCTCGGTATTCTCCTGAGGCTTATCTCAGGTATGCCTAGTTCTAACTTGAATGTTATTATACTATGATCGGAGAGTGATGGTCCACCCGATACTCTCCAATCTTTTACTATATGTTTTAGATCCTGTGTTGCCAGTGTGACATCTAAAACTTCTTGCCTTACCCTTGTTACAAATGTAGGGGTATTCCCTATATTGTGGATATTAAGGTTTTTATTAAGGATATATTCTAAAAGTTGCTCACCTCTTTTGTTGGTGTTGCTACTGCCCCAAACGGTATTGTGTGCATTGGCATCACATGCTAGAAGTAGAGGTAGTCTCTTCTCTTCACAGTACTTCACCAGCTTTTGTACCTCTGGGGGTGGTGCAGGCCCATCTCCCTCAAAGTAGCATGATGCTATCACTATTTCTTTGCCCTCCTTCTTGTGTTCGAGGTATGCTCGAACTGGAACGAGGTCTCGAGTCATGTATTCTGAAAGACAAAAATAGTTAATATTGTTTCTTATCATAATACATGTTCTTGGTGTATCACTACCAGTGTGATATACTATTTTAGCATCTTTACATGCTAATCCTCTTACCTGGTTATTATTAACCCAAGGTTCTTGGATTAAACACAACCCCCATTGGTCCTTGGTGAACAATCTTGTGATCACCGCTGATGCTCCTTTGGCATGGTGAGCATTAACTTGAGCTAAGTTAATTCCCACCATCCTGTTGGTTGTCTTCTTGGGTGTTTCCCTCTTTCGTCAGGGTGATGTCCCCTTCTGAAAGAGTACTGTCCCCTTCCTCCGACGCAATCTCCATTTCCTCCTCGGTCAGTGGCGACTCTTCCCCAAGGAGTTTGGTGATGTATAGGCTTCCTACACTACTCGAGCCGCCACTGGCCTCGGAGGAAATGGAAACCTTTTCCTTGTTACTTCTTTCTTCTTTTCTGAGGCCATGTACGGGTATTTTCCCAAACCGGTAATGGATGGTGAACCCGTTGTTCTTGATTTTTTGGCAGGATAGATTATCTATTCCTGCCCTCACGACTAGGCCTTTGCCCTCTTCTTTTAGGTTAAGGACCTTCCACTGGTTTGTTTCCAAACCCTCATTCTGCGCTTTAATCAAGCGAAGAAGTTTACCTTCCTCTACGCCTTTGCTTCTTGGGAGAAAGATCGTGGCGGTGTGCATTTTTGGGATGTCGTCTCCCTGGCACACCGTCAGTTCTGCCCCCTTCCAGCTTCCAGCTTTGGTACTATCAGCCGGAGCCATTCTGCAGTCTGTGGTGTTTCACAGTCGATTAGAACGACTCCTGGTCTGAAATGTATGCCACTAAACTGGAGTTTGTGGTCCCATCCAGCATACATTTCTTCTATTATTGCGTTCTCCAGCAAGGTTTGGTCGTCCGCACTGAGGGTAGTCTCAGGGTACGCCTTGGGGAGAACTGCCATTCTTATTAATTTTGCTGCAGCTGCATAGCTGCCAGTTGAAGAAGGGATGGCTATTCTATCCTCCCTTTTCTTCTTCGCCTGTTTTTTTTTTCCATTTTGGGAGCCGTTCAGATGCCGGGAGCACTGCAGCCTATTGGCTTGTTGTACTCTCTTCTTCGCCTGTACTTGCGGTGTTAGGGCTGTCGCCATCTCAAGCTTCCGTTTTTCTCCTTTAGGAGGGATGTTTTTCTCCTCTCCTTGCTTTCTGCGCTCCGTAGCCTTCTTTCTTGCTTCCTCCGGTGCAAGTCCCTGTTCAAGGAAGCGAAGATACCATCTTACCCCTGCTCCACTAAGTCCACGCCTTAGTGGATCATCCCTTCCTCCGGGTTTACCCAGTTCAGGAAGGAGGGGGGGGTCTTCTTTTTCGTCCAGGATTTCTCCCGGAGACTTCCACCAGTTGAGGAGGTTGAGGGTGTAGGTGCCCCTGCCTTTCTCCTCTCTTGTTTTTCTCTGACTTCCTCAACACGAGGTCTGCTCGCGTGTGAGGAAGATGCTGCTGTATTTTTGGGCACTGTGGATACATTGCTCCGACTTGTGCCCGGTTGCGGTGCATGCCCGCTTGGTTTCTTTTTTTTTTCTTTATCCATGGTTGATCCCACGAGTAGCTAGGGAAGCACAAGGTCCACTCCTGCAGAGCCCCGCATGCAGGAGTAAGGGTATTTAAACTGGATGTCCCCAGGTATCCAGAGTCCGCATATTAACGATCAAGCTTCCCCTTGACCACGCAGTCCTCGGCATATGCTGTTCCACCTTGACTTGGAGGGTTTTTATTGTGGTCACCTTCCACTTGGCCAGCTGTTTAAGGCAAGCCCCCACATCTGGTGAATATACCTCATCAACCACCTTCCACTAGATACGGTTTATATCAGGCAGGTTTCCACAAGCAGTTCATTGTTCCGACGACCCCGCTGACTTCGGCCATCGGCCGGCTATCAGCAAACTCGTCGGGACAACAGTCCACTCTCCACGCTGAAGATCCTGATATCGGATTTCTGCATTTCACAGGAATCCGTTGAGCTGTCCTTGGTTTCACGTATTCCTTCTGAGAAGGAACAGCTACTCGGCTCCCCCACCAATGACCAGGTCTCACAGCTCCTTGGGGGAGGGGAGACGTGCTAACTTACCCGAGAATCTTACGAACGACATTGAGCCATGCTATAATATTGATGAATATCAGAATGAGTTAAAATATAAACTGCAGGTAGCTCATCAGAGAGCAGAGAAATATTTAATCAGATATAAACTTAGTAGACAAAGTCAAAATAGTAAGGTAGCTAATCCAGTTGATTTTAAAATAGGGGATTCAGTTTTAGTAAAGAGGGAAAATAGAACCAAATTCGAATCTCAATATATAGGTCCATTCACAGTCACAGAGGTGAGTGAGGTTAACTGTAAAGTCAAATTAGAATCAGGTGTGATAAAAGAAATACACAAAAACAGATTCCATCCTTATTGTAAAATGACTTAAAATTTTGTAAGTAGTGTCAGAAGTGCGGTTGTGTTTACAAACAATTATGAATAGGTCACAACAAACAAGTAGTGATAGTAAATAAAAACATTAAGTGATTATAAATAAACAAGACAAACAATTAAGTTATCGTAAACAATTTTAATGACAATGGACATACATTAGATTATAAATATATGTTACCATAGGTTAATGACATTATTTAATAATCATCTATCATCTATTTTTAGGATAATTGTAAATTTATTTCATTGGGGAAAAGGAAGCTCAACGGAATTTATTCTTTTTGTAAAAGGGGAAGGTGTGATGCCTTTTGGCTGAAATATTATTTATTAATTATTTAAATTATTATTATGGTATTATTATGAATAAAGACATAAATTCCCTTGAAGCTAATTTCTATAAAGCATGAATCGTTGACAAATATGAAAGAGAAAGGTCTCACGTAGGATGTCAAGTTCAGAGCGTGAAATAAACATAAACAGAATTGTTTTATATTTACAAAACGCTGAACTTGACTCGTCGTATAAATATGTTAACGAAAGTGTTTTAACATTCATTCTAATCATTCTAATCAATTCTAATTCATTACTTAATTATTCTAAGATGTCCTAAAGACATTCAAAGTGTATTCTATTCATCGTAATCATTTTAATTAATATTCTAATTAGTACTAGTAATAAGTGGGTTAATGTATAAAAGTAAAGTAAGGTAATAAAGAGAACATGACCCAGTGATTCCAGTAGTTGTTTTTATTCCTGTGAGATGACACACCAAGTGACCAGCAACACCACCTAGTCAGAGGCCCTTCCACACTTCTAATGCACCAAGTATCCATAGTAGGATACATAGATTACACGTCTCATCACAAAATTGTCGCTGGTGGTCCAACAGAAATGCAAATTTTGTAATAAAAAGTCGTAGCCAATATTCGTTTAAAACGAACGTATGGTGTGGGGTTTACAAAAATAAATTAATTGGACCATTTTTTTATCGACAATCGTTAAATGCCGCTCGTTACTTACAATTATTAGAAAATCAAGTAAGTGATTTTTTGCACGAACTTCCGTTAGAAGAACGAATGAAAATTTGGTTCCAACAAGACGGTGCCTCCATCCATAGTACCGTAAACGTTAGAGAACTGCTTGAAAATATGTTTAATGGAAAGGTGATTCACAGATATTCAGCTATTTTTTGGCCTCCCAGGTCTCCTGATTTAACTCCACTTGACTTTTTTTTATGGGGTTACTTGAAACAGCAGGTTTATCAGCGAGGACCATTTGATGATGTAGACCATTTGGAAAGGATTATTGCTGAGGAATGCCAAAAAATTACTCCAAATATTATACGGAAAATAATGAAAGAGTTTCAGACAAGAACAATTACATGTTTAGAAAGAGAAGGTGATATGTCGAAGCTTTAGTAGTTTTAATTAAAATTTAATTATGTTTGTTGGTTATAAATAGATTTTTGTTTAGGTACATAATATTCTTTGTGTGGATTCTCCTATTTCTAAGATAAATAATTATAATGCAGCACGTATTTAAATGCAAGATTGTCCAAACACATTAACAAATAGAAAGGTTATTATATTTTTAACAGATGAGAGGGATAAAGTCAGTACCTATTGAAATTTACGATTACAAATACTTTATAATGTAAAACGTAAATAATCACCAAATCTTAATTTTCATGTTAAATAGCTGTAATTGCATATTTGAATATAACTTTCAATTTTAAACAACTTTACTTCCTACAATTTTTCTGTATTGTAAAAAATAAAGGTACTTTACTCTTGAGTAAGATTAATATTTTTTGACAAACCTCGTATACGGCTCAAAATAAGAAATATCTAATGATTGCATTTGAGGTTTTAGATAATGCAGAACTTTTTATGAGAAATAACTTTTTTTCCTAAAACCCATAATAAAAGAGTCCAACTTAAGTAGACACACTGTATATATATTGTGATGATCTGAAAGCAGGTGAATCCAATTTAAGGCGAAGAATCTGTAATTGAAGAAAATAACCATGTAATAAATCAATTCACCCTGAATAGGAATAATTTTGAAAGAAATCAATTTAAATTTAAAAAAGAGAACAATTTAAAACAAATAAATAATAAACATAAAATATCTTTATAAACCTTAAATAAATAATCTTATAATTGATACATGTTAGGTAAAATGTAATAGATAGTATAGTTAAATTAGATCTATGTAACTCATCTCAACATTCAGTGAAGTGACAGTGATTAATCGCGAAATGAATCAACCGATTAAAAGAAAGTGTAGTTAATAAGGAACATTGATATAATGAACATGTGAAAGGACCTTTATATCCATAGAAGTCAATTCAAAATGACACTAAGACAATTAGATCACAGGGAAAGTCGCCTGTGAGAGGATAAACAAGAAAAAAATTGAAAGTTGTTGATTTTGGAACAAGAAGGGAGAAGGTGCAGAAATTAAGAAAGAAAAATCAAAAATTGAAAAATATAAAGTAAAGTGCCTCAAAATCATACCAAACTAATAGAAAAACAAAGAGTACTAACCGTGTAAGAGATCTCATCATTTAATTATCTTCTAGAAAGCGGTAAGCTTTGTTTGACCTATATTTAACCTTGACAGGAGATAGCATCCCAGAAATTTCAAAGGATATTGTATGCAGTTTGTTCCTGAGAAAGTTCAGTTTACTTTCTATAATAGTGTGTTTGAAATCAGCAATCAATTCCAATTAATTTATATCCCACATAGCAGAGAAGAGGATTTATTAGAATCAAGTTCCTGGACGTAAATAACCTGTAAAATTATCCACCGTAAAAACATTCATTTCGCAATTGCATATTTCTTATATAATAAGTTAGTTAAGTTTCTTAATATTAGTAGTTATAAATAAAAAGGAAGCTTACCTTAATAATTCAGATAATCCAAAGCAATTAAACAATTCCTTTTCACGTGATGCCATTCTAAAACAACACATGATAAAGTCTGTGCGCATGTTCAAAGTTTCAAGTTTCGAATCATTCTATTTGTATTACGAGGGGAACGTGAATTTTGAGATAATAATAAAGGGTAGGTAATAATAAAATCATTAAATAATAAAAGTATAAGGAAACGGAATATTTAGTTGCTGAGGATAATAAGAGAAAATAAAGTTTTTAATAAAAAAGGAAAGGTTTATAAAGTAGGGAAATAATTCTTCAAAGTTTGTTTTTTAAATTTATTAAAATACATAAAAATTATATATTAAACGTTTTTCAAAAACTATTAAATCATTTGATCAGACTTTAATTGAGGGAACCGCAACTTGGGAGAGAGAGTCAAAATTGTTTTTTTTTAATAGCTAGCCGAATTCTTCAAACAAAAATTTAAAGTAACTATACCAATTTTTTGAAAAATAAAGGCGCCCAAAATAAATAATAATAAAATATAACAGAATAATAAAAATCTAAAAATAAGAAATACATCACTCAAATTAAAATATTACAATATATATATATATATATATATATATAAGCTGAAAAGCGACAAGCGC
>CAJUYI010005410.1:0-15813 GCA_910591695.1 Galerucella pusilla
GAAACCTAATCAAGTAGTCGACATTTGTCTAGCCCTCCCTCTCTGAAAATTTATCGTATCACATTCTAAAATCCAAGTTCATCATCAACTAGCGGGGACGATAGCAATAAAATACGTCACATGCAAATGTTGGCAACATCCAGGGTGTGGTCACAGATGCCTCCTTCGGGCCTTAATTTAGTTGCCGAGTAGTTTCAAGAACCCTCTGCCTTCTTCTTCTTCTACCCAACACAGAAAATAAACTACGGATGTTCCGAAGGGGGCGAACGAAATTGGAAAATTTATATCCAAAAAGAGATAAAGAGTAAAGAGGGATATTTTTGCCTGGCGAGCAAAATCCATTTCCGCAAATCTATTGGCATGTTGTATACTAAAGGGAAATAGAAACAGCCGATGTAATTCGAAAGGGGCTTAAGACGCAGCCCATAAAATAATCTCATAAACTGAGTTACTAGAAATAAAACAGCAATTTCTAACAAATGATAATAGTATATTATATTATAAGGATTAAAAGTGCATATTTTTTTTACGAGCAATATTTGCAGTTGCGAGTAAAAATAGGCACTTTTAGTCCGTATGATATAAACTATTTTCTCTCCAACCAAGTCAAAATTAAAATAAATTTAATTTTATACGAGAATCGTTAATAATTTGGTAATAAATTTGAACACCTATTAATTATAACAGCGATAGCAAGTCGGTAGTCATGGATATCTGGTATTGTTGGTAAATATTGATTGTCAAGACGTCAGTAGACGTAGGTACTAATCATATAATTTTTTTAGCAGTTTTTACGCTGCTTTCAAAATGAATCCCGAACACGATGAAAATATACCTGCGGATATATTGGAAAGTGCCGAAGTAGTATATCTAAATCTTTTGCCACCCAAATCTCGCCAAGTTTATGAACTTGCATATCAGCGATTCATGGATTGGTGTAAAGAAAAAAATGTGCAAAACTATGCGGAGAGTGTTCTTATGGTGTCTTTCTCAAATTTAACGACCGTCAAGCCATCCATACTCTTTGGTCACAGTATTCAATGTTGCGATCCACACTGGATATCAAAATGGTGTGAATATCAGTAAATATTCAAAATTACGAGTATTGTTAAAAAGGCAAAGTGATGGATATATATACCTAATAGTCCAAGATCCCAGAGCGATAAGACATAACTTATTTTCAAATAGATGAAATGTTAGATTCTCAGTAGCATCCCGTGTGCTTTGAACACCTGTGTGTTTGTGGAGCTATCCCAAGGACACCTGGGCAGATATCAGGTGAGAAAGATGACTAAAAATAAGAGTTACTTTACTTAAATTTAAATGTCTGATTTTTATATATGTTTTGTAGAATAATATTCTAAAGTAGTATCATAAGTGTCAGACACTTTCCATGGACCAAAACTTTTGTCAGACGCTTTAAAGCTCCACAAGCTCCGTAAACGTATAGTATTCAGTATAGTTCGAATCTGTTGGAGCACATATAACTTAGTAATAGTTGCCATGATAACATATTTGAAAGTCAGACATGCGAAAATAAATGAAGCTAATCCATTCTTTTGCAACTTTAAGGCGTCTGACACTGACAAAAGTTTTGGCCCATGGAAAGTGTCTGACACTTATGATACAACTCTAGAACATTATTCTACAAAACATATATAAAATTCAGACATTCAAATTTAAGTAAATTAGCTCTTATTTTTAGTCATCTTTCTCACCTGATATCTGCCCAGGTGCCCTTAGGATAGCTCCACAAACACACAGGTGTTCAAAGCACACGAAATGCTACTGAGAACCTAACATTCCATCTATTTGAAAATAAGTTATGTCTTATCGCTCTGGGATCTTACTCTATAAAAAGTCTAGGGTTTTTACGAAGGAGGAAGTGGATCGGTTCCTTTATCCATGATAAAGGTTGTTCTAGTATTAGGTATGCGTTGTGACGAATTGGTTCATTTGAAAATTGATGACATTGAAGATATGGACTCGGTCCTGGTCGTAAAAATTTTGCAGACAAAAAAACAAGAAACCTCGTTTGTTTACCATTATAGGCGATAATTATTTGCGTTTATTTCGAAAATATGTTGCACTACGGCCATCAAATATACAGGAACTTCGTTTATTTTTGAAGTATGTTAATGGGAAGTGTCAAAGAATGGTTGTTGGTATTCACAAAATTAGTGCCGTGCCGCAATAAATTGCAAAATTTTTGAAGTTAAAAAATTGGAAGAAGTATACTGGACATTCGCTAAGAAGAACATCTGCTACACTTCTTATTGATGGTGGCGGTGACCTCACTTGTCTTAAAAGACATGGAGGCTAGAAATCGAGTACGGTAGCAGAAGGATATATTGAAGAATCACGTATCAACAAAGAGAATACTGCCAGAAAAATATTGCGACCTGACAAAGAAGGTACAAGTACCTGTTCGGATATTTCCTCGAATGTTTCATCAACAGTTACGGAGAATATTTTGAGTTGTTCTAACATTAATGGAAATCTTTTGAATTGTTCGAAAATTGCTAGTGATAATTTCAGTGGTGCTTTGAATTTTGGCAATAATTGTTTCAATTGTACATTCAATATCACTATAAATAACAAATAAATACCTATATATAGTTGCCCTATTAGTTTGTTTTACTAAGTTTGTAAGAGACAATGTTTTTTTCTTTAAATTTCAATTAAAGAGCTCAAATGCAATTACTTTTAGTCCTAGGATTAAAAGTAGCGTTTTTAATTCTAGAATCAAAAGTGTTGCTAAGCAACGAGCAAATTTGTGTACGGTAAGGGAATTGATGGCTTTGTACCTGAAAATAGTACAAAAATGTCAACATTTTTTGATGGTTGGAAAAAATAGTATATTATGCAATGAGCACAAAATGATGCCCATTTTGCACGAGGATGAAATTTGCAGCACGAGCCGAAGGCAAGTGCTGCAATTCATACGGCGCGAATTTTAAACTAATAGCATTTAAATTAAAATAATTTTATATTGATAGTTAATTTCAAGCAGCAAATATGTTAAAGACTGGGTAAACAAAATTATGTTTTTTGTTGCGTCATCTTCCAAGCTCTAGTAGTGGAAAAGACAATAATAGTAATATGAAAAGTTCTAAGTTCTACAAACATAAAAATAAATATCACCACTTTTGACAGTCGCAAAAGGGAAATAGAAATATTATTTATGCACATTTTATGATTTGTATGAGGTCGGTGTGACAGTAAACACAAAAGCATAACAGACACGGAAATCAATGATCATCGTAAATCCCAACCATCAATACATTATTGATTATCATTCAGTTATGACATTTCCCATTCCGATTTCTGAATGCATCTAGTTAGCCATTCATGGTACAACAAAGCGGAATCCCATATATATTAAGAACCCTTTCGCAAATAGAAAAAAAAGGAATAGGGAATTTCACATTTTGCATATATACATACATACATACCCATCGCGCGATATATCAAAACTTTCTTTAACAATACCTTCGACCCTTTTTTGCATAGTTTTTTTTAACCCTTTCTCACCCCATAATATATTCGTGTCACCCTCAGCGTGTCTTCAGGGTGTTTTTCATTGTTGTCAGGTAACCCTTCACCCCAGAATATGACACCGTTCTATTATTTATATACGCAAAAAATGGAACAAACGAACTGTGTCAAGATTTCTTAATTCGGATGCTGGGTAGATGATGGGATGTTCCCAGTTACCATGTGACCTTTTTGCATCGCTTGTAATCTTATACTGGAAACCGTTAACTTGTTCAACCCTCAAGTTTTACATAATATACACACAGCTACCCTTCCGAACTCTGAATAATAATTTTTGTATAAAATTACCCAGCTACCTGATCATGTTGATCTTGGCAGATGAAAATAGACTAATTCACTATTTTTATTCATTGTCTGCTCTATAAGCTTGGTGTGAAAATATATACACAGTCTATCTTAATTCCACTATACTTTAACTTTAAAATTATACTTTTTTTCAGAAATAATTATAAATAGTGGAAGATCTTTGGGTTTTCCTTGAGCTCACGGATATGCTCATTTTTTGTTTCCTTTCCCTTTCCTTGAATGTATGTATTATGGGGTGACATTCACTGATCTATTGTGCCCCCTTACTTCTACTAGTAGTTCCTTTAGTCCTATTTCCCGGAGGAATTTTAGGTTGTCTGCAGGCTTCAACTTAGGTAGATGTTCGATGTTCCTCTTCTATTCAGTAATCTCCCAGATGCTGTGCTCTAGGATTCTGAAGTGCTGTGCAGTTGGAAATTATGTGGATGGAGGTTTCTTCTTCCATGCCACAAAATCTGCATTCTTCTTCCTCCACTATTTTGAGCTTTTTCAGGTGCCAATTCAGGCGACAATGTCCCTTTAGGATCCCTGTTAAAACTCTTAACGCAGCCTTACTTTTACTTATGCATTCATTTGATCTCAACAGGTTGTAGTCACCTAGAAGAGGCTTTGATTGTATAAGCCCTACTAGATCTTTCCAATGGTCAGATCTTCTCTTTTTCTCGGCTCTACCTATTTCTTCCATTATTACATTGGGGCTGATTCCGCAAAAGGGTTCAGGCCCCCAGAAAGTCATTTCAGTCCCCCTCTTTGCTAGTTTATCTGCTATTTCATTTCCTTCTATTCCAGTGTGTCCTCGAGTCCATAGTAAGGCCTAGTTCATTGAGTTTGTCTAGGCATTCCCAAAAAATTTTGGAACTGATTACACATGAGCTCAGAGCTTTAATGGCTTACGCTTGAAAGATACTTGGGGTTTATTTGTAACCGACCCATTTCGCCTCGATTTTGACCAACAGATCAATTCGAAATTTTGCACAGTTGTAGAAGACCGTGTTATTAAATCTTTTGTAAAAAAATTCATGGGGTTATATCATTTTTAACACGCGTAATGTTTTATACGTTCTACTAGAGTGAAAACATTAGCTGGCACCGTGGATAGTAAGCAGGAGATCGCGAGCTCTAATCTCTCTGCGCCCTCATGTTCTTTTTATGTTTGTTATATATTATTCTAATCTATGTTATGAGTATGAAAAGTAAAATTAATCAGCTAAAGACAGCAAGCATATAGATTCTCCCAACTAAATCACTATTGGATTATGATAAGCCCTTTGCCGGTCAGTGTCATACCTATAATTAGTTTTAATTGAGGTAGCAAATGGAACATGGTTTCTTTTCATATTTTATTCAGTATTATTGGAATATAACCAATGATACGCCTCTGTACAGAGCATTTATTTGTCTTGCAAGAGCTGTAGTGGGAGGTAACGTTGAAAATGAGTTTGTGCGCATTAGGGCGGGCGCGCCATCATGTTTGGCGCTTGCAGTAGATTATATTGTAGAAGTAGGCACAGACCAAATACAACCAAGAAGTAGGTTTGTATGGTATATAAATACAGTACAAAAAAATATTCTACTGACAAATGGTGTTCATATTAAAACATTTCCTAATGTACCACCCCGTATAACGTACATAATATAATTTTAATGACTGTTTTTAAAGTAAAAATTAATGCTTGTCAGCTGTAACCACCCCTATATAAAGCAAATAAACCGTATGGGATTCAAATAAAAATATTCCGATTAAAATTTATGATGTTTGCATTCGATATAATATAAGTCAAGTGAGAAAAACTATCAGCCGAACGTGTTTGTGTTATCAAACTCGAGCTTTTCAATATCCGAAATTGCGAGGTGAGGTAATATTAAAGTTATAATTTCGCAGGTACCTAGCAAGCTTCCTACACTCGACCAACTATCTAGTCAACTCTCTTTTCGTAGTTCACGTCTGCATGCCGATACGTATAGTTGGTCCAATTTAAACAAAGAGGGGATTAAAACGTTCATCCTATTGAAAGACATAAGATGGATTATTATGTATGGTATTCAGATTGTTGGCATCATTTGTGGTTTTATTGTAGTTGGTAACGATGCGTAGGAAACTTTTCATGTTCGAGATATTATATGATCGTTGACAGTATAATTGGAACGCGGTTTTATAAATCGAGTTTTAATACGCGAGACGTTGTTAGAAAATAATATATTTTTTCCACTAATAGCTGTGATGTTGACAGTTATTGTTTCTCCTAGCCAACTGAGGAGTTGAATTTCTCCAGATTTTTTCTATTATTAACCTAGATCAATAATGGACAGAATCAAATATTTTGAGAATTCAGGAATAGTACTTGGAGAAAAACTTGTGCAACATAATTTTGTTTAACATAGTCGCTGCTTGAAATTACCTATCAAGATAAAATTATTTGAATAAAAATGCCATTAGTTTAAAATTCATGGTCAACCAAAAATGACTGATGACATAACGAGTACGTTCATAATATATCGAAAACTGACAGTGTACTTGTCAGTCAGACGACGGGGTAACCGTTCTCGAGGTGCGTTTGTGACCTATTTTCAATTTTTGTCCTAAATTTGACTAGTATTGGGAAAAATTGTATATACACCATGGTGGTGAAGACTTTTACAAGCCTCGCACCTTATTTGGTGCTCGGTCAATAATAATAGTCTTCACCACCTTGGTGTATAAGTATAATATACTACACATAGATCCAAAAGTCTTGCATCACCCTAAATCTCCGAAAAAAAAATGTGGTGTTCATTATAAATGGATCAGAGATTAATCAAATAATAAGTTTCAATAAAAAAAAACGAATACGGCCGTTTTGCGCTCGGCCGTTTTGCGCTCTTACCTGAAATCGACCTGTTTGCGCTCTGCGATTTTCATAATAGAAATGTATTATCCTTTTTTCTAGGATTTACCGATTTGCAATATAATTTTAAATTTATTATAACATAATGGCCCGGTAAAGGTTAGCTTAGAAAATTTGCTTAAAACCCATGGTACCTACTACAGAAAAATAATAAACATCTTCTTTTCTGTTTCTGTTAATGTCTATTTCGAAGAAAAGTAAATTAGGGGTAATTAGGGTAGGTACGTTTACATATAAGAATGTGTGCAGCGTTACCATATCTGCCTGTGGAAGATATTGATGATGGCTGGTTATGCATTCAAGAGACTTCTCCAATTTCTGAAAAAATGGAACAATTCTACGATTATTTTGTTCAGCAATGGTTAGAAAATACACACATTTCCAAGGAAATGTGGAATTGCCATGAGCAAAGACATCGCAGTAACAATGCTTTGGAAGGTTGGAACCATCGTTTAAATACATTGATAAAACCACATTCCAATGTATTTCAATTGGTGAAGTGCCTACTTAAAGAAGCAGAATATTCTGATCACATTTATGACAGATCTACTTTAAATTTAGAAGGAAAGCGGCGCAAAAAAACCTATATTACTTTAGATGAAAGAATTTCCAAAACATTAAAGAAATATAAAGACACAAGAGACTTGAGAACATGTTTGAAGACGTTAGCTTATATTCAGAAGCTCGAATAAACAAACAAGTTTTTATTGACATGGATTTTTGTATTTTACTTTATAAAAAAACTTTGAAAAAATAAATATAATTTTTGTACTTTCTTGTTTTCTTGTAAAACTAATATTTTTAACTTACCCTTTACCGGACTATTATTGTAGGTAGGAGGAATTTAAAATTATATTGCAAATGGGCAGATCGAAGAAAATAAAGTAGATTATGAAAGTAGCAGAGCGCAAAGTGGCCGATTTCAGGTAGGAGCGCAAAACGGTCGGGCGCAAAGTGGCCGACACCAAAAAAAACGTGTATATTTGTCAAAAATCTTTATTATCCAATAATAAACTCGCTTTAAACATAAAAAGTATTCTTAGAAATTAAATAAATTAAATACAAATTAATTCTTTTTAAAGAAAAGGTTAAGTGAGAACCTGCATGAGAACTTTTAATAAAGAGTATTTCCACCTCTAGAATGTATGCAAGCTTGAAGTCGCCTGCCCATGCTGTTTACCAAATTATTGATATTCTGTTGAGGAATATTTCGCCATTCTTCTTGGGCCGCATGAACAAGCTCTTGTACACTCCTTGGTGGATTTCTGCGTGCTGCCACTGCCCTGGCAAGCATGTCCCAAGCATGTTCTATGGGATTTATGTCAGGAGATAGGGTAGGCCAGTTCAAACGATTGATCCCTTCAGTTTCAAGATACTCATTTACAGCTCTGGTCCGATGAGGTCGGGCGTTATCGTCCATAAAAATGAAGGAATTGCCAACAGCTGCGCGCCATAGTCTCACGTGAGGATGTAGAATCTCTCTGAGATACCTATCACCAGTCATCGTTCCCTCCACATGAATTAATTCTGTGCGATCATTTAACATGATACCAGCCCAAAACATAGCACTTTCTCCTCTGAAGGGCGACACGGGGCGAGCATGGGAAAGCTGAGCAACTCTCGTAGGATCCCGCCACACACGTATTCTATGGCTATCTTGTACCAAACAAATCCTTGTCCCGTCGGAAAAAAACACCGAATTCCAAAATTCTTCAGGCAAGGCCGCGTGTTCTTGAGTCCACTGTAGTCGGCGAACTCTGTGCTCAGGTTGTAGTCTGGGCACTCTTATTGGTCGGCGACGCCTCAAACCTGTCGCAAGTATTCGTCTTCGTAATGTCAAGATCGATACTTGAACTCCCAATGCATGTCTCATACTTTTTGGAGTGCTGGTATTGCCATGGTCGGGTTTCTTCGGATAGTTAAGTGGATATAGCGGTTCTGCCGCTGATTAGTAACACGCCTTCTACCGCTTCTAGGTCTATCACGAAGAGAATTGGTCTGGAGATACCGGTTCCATACACGAGACAGATCACTTTGCCAAACGCCAATTCTGTTTGCCACGAACCTTTGAGAATGACCTTCTTCAACTAAAGACACTTTTCTTGCACGGCCAATCTCACTTATGACTTGACATGACGATTCATGTTTGCACTTAAAATCGTAAAAATCAAATGCCTTGAATGTTAAAATGATCGCACTAAAAATGTTATCTTACAAAAAAAACTGTAAACATCTGTATATTGCAAAAAATATGGAACATATTGAAATGGTAAACATTGATAAACAAGTCAACAAAAAATTGTTAGCGCAAAAAAATTCCTTCGCATCCGAAGAAGGTGATGCAAAACTTTTGAATCTATGTGTATTTTAACGGTATCATATATTATTCTGAAGAGTGTTTTCAAATTTCAGGTAGTTTTGAGCCACTTTTAAACTTAGCTTCATAACTTTTAGTATATTCACAAAGATTACATCAAATTTTGATATTACTTAAGATACTGTGACTCCCAGTGTTAACCTGCCTAAAAAACAAGTTAAACATGAAAGTGAGTCTGCAATTCCGCACCCTCTGGATCGCCTTGCCTTTTCGACAGATCACAGGTTTTCCTAAATCCTTTATAATATATTTTCAAAGAGGAATATAGAGAAAGACCATAGCAGCAGATTTTTTAACTAGACTGTATGACTCTTTACAGCATAAAGGTATACATGTAATTTGGTTCCCATATTAAGAAGGGTAAAAAAAATCCGTATTTTGGTTGAATTTGCCTAGGCATTCCCAAGCCAATTTATAGCTGATTAAAAGAGAGCTTAGTGCTTCAATGGCTGCTTGACTATCTAACATTGATTGATTGATTCGACACCACCGGTCAGAGGCTTAGAATCCTCGGCACCTCAGCCTTTAGGCTTTTCGTGCCTGACAGTTTTTTCACTAGGTCTTTCTTGGAGAAATTCTCACTTGGATGCTTTAGTCCTAGGAGTGCACAACTGACAAATAGGTTCTTCCCTAGGTATATAAAGATCGCGAAAAATCTATTCGAGCCATCCGTCAAAATTAGTTTAAACCCAAACAAAATTAATATGACTATGTAGCCAATGTCAATGCCTTTCAAACGAAATATCACTTTCCTTTTTAAAATTATTGGCCAGAGTGGCACTGTGACGTCATCTCTTACTATTACTATTACGTCACCTGTTACCATTCATAGAGAAGTTAACAACACTTTATTTTCAACCTCCAAATTTTATTAATGTAAGTGTAGCCGTTCAAAAAATACGAGGGGGGAGGGCAATTTAGCACTGTATATGCCGATTGTATGCATGTGCTTCCTCAGGGTACAGAGACCGGCAAGTAAACCCGCCACTGTCCTTATCTGGCTCCTGCTGAGGCTTAGTATTTCATTAGTTAGCTTCTCCGAGGGTTTTTTTGACCAGTATACCAGTAGTTTGCTGTGCCGACATTACAAGTTGCCTTGGAAAAATAACAAAGATTCATGTCTGATTTTTCCATTCCTACTTCACGTAGCGACATCCAAAATCTTCTTTTTTTTCACCATTACATCATTATTTTTGGATAAATCTATTCATGTAGATTAGGTGAAAACTACGTACCTATAATCATAATACACAATTACCTTAGTGAGTTTCAGTAATAATGCCATCATCATCATCAACTATAACACCATAACGACATTATGAAGTTACTAGGAGTTAATATATATGTTAATAAGGCCATATAAGGGATGCATAAACTCGAGAGTTCATCTTATTAAATGCTTAATACGATGAAACAACTAATAACGTCGAAGACGTAATTTAATTTTATTTCACTTTAATGAGCAGTATTTTCGGAAAATAAAATAATAGATTCCATATAACTTGAGAGTTTAGCGGTAAAACTTTTTATACTTTTTCATGAATTTCGAAGTACCCGGTAGATATAACAAGCTTCCGACATTTGACTAGTTGTCACGTAAAATATATTTAACGGGTTAAATAGCTGTCTAGTTGTATGGAGTCTTTGTTGGGATTTGATACGTTCCTACAGGTATTGTTTCAGATCTCCTTGTGGAAATATTTTAAAAGCCGGAAGCTATATCCGTAACACAGCGGTATATTAATGGTAGTGATATATTAATTTTCGACTAAAACAAAAGAACAATAAGATACCTATGGCGTTATATTGTCGATATATTGTTTATCCACCAGTTTGAAATAAAAAGCATGATGGGGTGAAAAATTATTGTACCTTACAAGCCTTGCATAAAAATTAAGCAAATACAAAACACCTTTATGATAAATTTATAGTTGTTTTTTATGTTAAAACAATTCTATATTTAACGTTCATGCCATTTTCATCCAATATTAGAATAAAATATTTAAAGTGGTGGCTAAACGATTTAATACAATAATAAATAATGCACCAAATATTACATTATATGACATATAACAGGAAATATGTAAAATACAATACTTATAACATATAAAACAAAATAATGCTGGGACAGGTATTTGGATCACTTGAAACCACTTATTGATTAAACTTGTTATGAAATTGGTAAAAGAAGATAATAAAACATAAATAAAGTAAACTTAAAGTCAATTTTATTCTTCCTCTTCACAGAACAACATAATTGACTAATGACAGTAGTGACATTTGACATTGACACAATAGGTAACATAGATTAAAGGTACAAAGAGTAGACACTCTATGAAGGAATCATAGAGTTAGGTTACAACAATAAAATAAGAATTCAAGGTTTTTATTTGTTTTTTAAAAGTAGAAACACAGAATAAATTCATTGCGCCATTAATTAGTGCATGTACTGACAAGTACACTGTCTGCTTTCGCTCCACACCTAATCCATTTATTACGAACGCACTCCTTATGTCATCATTCTTTTTTGGTTGAGCGCGAATTTTAAACTAATGGCAGTTTCGTTCAAATAATTTTATCTTGATATTCAATTTTAAGTGGCCACATTAAAATTAATAATATTCAACAGAAACCTCCTTTGAAACAAACAAATATTTTTACAGCAGATTTATAGAGAGACGTGAAAGATTTTATTTTGATCAAGAAAAAGAAGAAGAAAACGCCAATCTTGCCATGTTAGTGACGAATTCTCAATAAGTATAGGGTCGATTGATTCGAAGGACTTCGAGGGTGAGTCGGCGAGTTTGAGAGATGGGAAAAACGGGGGACTTTACGGGGGGGTAGAGAGAGAGGATGCACGTATCCTGAATAATAACAAGTTGAGAGGATCTAAAGTAAAATATCAGAAACCTAAAATGTTGGCAGCACGTGACTCGCCGATTGATTTTATTCTCTATGCGAACAGAACAAGTAATGCCCTTTTTTTATTCTGTTTCTTTTCCTTGTCGCGTGTATCATCTTCGTCTTGAATAAGAAATTTCTTAAGAACCATTAATACATGTGGATAAAAGGGTAACGCAAAAAGTGATTTTAAATGAAAATATGCTGCTTTGGCATTTTATTTACTACACACTGCAGATTTGACTAAATAATTATGAAAATATTCTAAATCTTAAAGAAACAATGAATTTGAAAGCACCAAAAAAACTTGTGAATATTAAACGATGATCGAATGTCAATAAACGTCAAAGCAAACTGGGGAATTTTATCAGTTGATCTGACAACGTCTTGAAGTTTTGCCAACCCGTTAGCTGTAAATTGCCCTGGCTGTTGAGGAAAAATTGTATTAACGGTTGGTGAATTAATATTTATTCTGTTAAGCAGGAAAGTAACTAATAAAAATGACATCATTGTCTTTCTTTCGTAAAAATCCTATACCTAATTATATATTGCATAGGTCATTATTTGACATGCGGTATTTTATATTTTACAACTGGGATCGTTTTGGTTAGTCATTTCCATACAGTTGCGGAATTGTATACTTTTGTAAAATAATAACGACACAGCAAAATCTAGTGAAAATACAAACAACACCATTATACGGGATGTCGTACAGAACGGGAATCAATTAATTCCTTTATAACGACTTAATTTTCACACTAATTGAGTTACAGATTTCGGAATTTTGAGCAAAGAGACTGCGTAAGTCCAGAAATTATTCAATATCTGTTGTAGTGTTATTGGTTATACCATTAGATGCTGGTAGGTAGAGCGCACATATTCGGTATGTGGAATTTGCTTGTGTATTCCAAAGCTAAAATCGTTAGTTTGACAAAGTGCATTAGTATTAAATTTGGAGTCGGATTGAATTATCACTTACATGACTGCCTCTTATTACCTAACTAACAGTTGACGATTATCACTTTGTAAGGCGAAGTTGGGAATGTAATTTACGTTGACAATATTTCCGGGGCTGTTTCATACAGAAATTTCAACGTTGATGTGGTTGGATGCATTAGCAATGTCACTAACGTTAACTTGACTCGTGTTCGACATACATTTGAGAGTTATATAATATAAGTATATGCAAGATCTACAGTGTTCTTAGTATAATTAAATTAAACAAATTTGATACATTGTTGTATATTTAAAACAAAGTATGGGAAGAAGAAACTTTGCCAACTTATTGGGACTGGGAGAATGTATAAATAGGACTGCAATAACTAGCGAAGTCTCATATTATTAATTTCAGCGATGAAAATACTGATGAAAAAAGAATGAAGCTGAAGATCGACAGAACACTGGATTCATAAATGGCAAAAGTACACAGGACCATGTATACTTTGGCAAGTTTATCTGAAGCCGTGAAAGGAATGCAGTCGAAAACATTCGATATTGCCACGTTCAACTATGAAAAAGCTAAAGTGCTAAGTATGTGGTGATAATAATTAGAAAAGGGACTTTTTATTATAAACAATATTAACAATATGATTAAACGTTATTTATTTAATGTGCTTGTTTCCTTGGATTTTTTCTATTAACATTATTTTTTGAATTTATAAATATTAAAAAATGAGCTTTTTTCCAAATTAGTTATGGGCTTCTTCAAGCTCTGGCAGCGTTGAACGAAAGCCATAATTACCACACCTTCCAAATTGCATAATTGGTGATTTTTATCGAAAGGCCTGACCAGCTGACTTCTTATTCGCAAGCGCGTGCGTGTGCTCTTCCCTCTCACTTCCTCAATTGACTTCTATCACATTATGTAGGAAGAAATGGAAAAGAAGGCAGATCTGTGATTAATCCTAATAAAAACATCATGAATGTTTTACAAACGTTAACCCTAATCTTTGACTTACAAAAATTTGATTGGCTGGATGTTTAGATTACGCGCCAGCGTAACCTATCAATCGCGAGGTTAAAATACTATGAAGGCGTAACTTTCGTAGCGGCAATGTGTCTTACGTCTTTTTCTACTGTCACACTGACAGTTCTTGTCAGGTGTGTACTTTGTTGCTTACGTGTAATTATTTTTTATGAGAAGTGAATATTAATCTTATTGTTATATTTATCTAAATAATACAAAAATATGCCTAGATACACGAAAAAACATCAGCATTTTGAAAGCTCTGAAGTATTTTCAGTTAGAAAAAGAAGCTGGTAATTATTAATTTCATAGCCTTTTCGGCTTTGGCTTAATACGATCCTGATGAATTTATTTATCAAATTTAAGGTTAGCTATATGTCAAAATAGCAAATAAAATAAACGACATGCCGAAAACCCGGATATACGTCACAATCGATGACGCACACCAAGAAGGGTATTATTTCAACCATATTTTCAGTTTTACTTGGTAAAATAGGTAACATACGCCATTTGTACGTTTATGCCGATGCCCCGTAGCTTCAGATAAACTTGCCAAACTATAGTTACAATGGAACAGATGATTAAAAAGCAATTAAAGAAACAAATGAAATTTTTATGGCATTTTTGGACCTAGAGAAAGCTTTTGATGAAGCTCCAAGACAAATACTTACGGACCGAGAAATAAATAGGATAAAATTATGAAATTAACACAAAAAACGCAATTATAAAGAACAATATGAGATCACAAACATTCACTCTATAAATTTAGGGGTAACATTGGATGAAAGAGGGACAGAAGACGCAGATATTAACAATAGAATTCAGAAAACTAATAAACTATGCAATGAACACAAAATTTATAAATAAAGAAGAAATTTCAGAGCAGACAAAAGTAAAGGTTATAAAACGCTATATCAACAAATACTAATATTTAGAGGTATCAAAATAGAACCACCAAAAAGTAAGATACAAGCAGCAGAAATGATGTATCTTAGAAGAGCTATAGGAGTCTCCAAAAAAAGAGAGAGAGACTGAGGAATATAGATTTGAGAAGATCTGGAGGTTCAGTTCAGTTCAGGATGAATGAGGAAATGGAGAGAAGGTGGGCGAGCTAAAAGGAGCGATTGGGAGCAGGAGAAATGAACTACTTCTTGACGCAGGTGCTCACAAGGCATGGGTCGAGAGTGGGCTGCCTCCATAAGAGTGGAAAAAGAGAAAACTGGAGTGTTCGAGAGATGTGAAGTGGAGGATTATGCGGGACATGTGTTTAGATGTTGGAAGAACGAGGAAGTTTTGAAAAAGTTGGTGAATAAACTGGGAAAATATGGTGGAGATTGAAAAGTGAAAATACAAAATACCAAGAGAAGGAACAGAACAAGAAAAGCGTAGGACAAAATAATAGGGAGGTATACGAAATAAAACAGATATACATAAGTTGTAAGCAAGCAGAGGAATTGACACAAAATAGAAGAGAAAGAGATAAATTCGTATGTGTACAAAATATAACTTATAATTATTCTATATCAATCTGACGTACTTTCTTTACAATAGCTTTGTAAATGGTAGGGAATTTTCTGTATTGAAAATAGAAATCTGAAAAGTTGATCTATTTTTAATACAAAAGCTGCTGAATTGAAATATATCTAGAAATGAGTGGAAATTATCTTTATTATAGAAATATACAGTGCGTCCATAAAGTAACGCATAAATTCATTATTAGCTAAATAAACAATAATAATATTAAAAATTCCCGAAACAGGTCAATTTTGGATCAAAAAATACAAAAATTGTAATTACATAATTATGAAATTACTGTGATT
>CAJUYI010005411.1:0-15809 GCA_910591695.1 Galerucella pusilla
TTTTTATCTAATTTCTTTAGTTTAATTATCAATTTATACTTTTTTTTTTAAATCAAAATCTTTTTAAACTCCTTTTTCTCAATTCCCCCTTTACTCTCTTCTGTTATTTTGATTATTTGTATTATTCTCATAATTATTGTTATTGTTGTTATTATATTGATTGTTTCTATTAAAATTGTTATTATGTTGATTATTTCTGTTAAAATTACTATTATTATTGTTTTTATTCTTGTTATAGTTGTTATTGTCCACTCTATTTCTCTCTAATCGTTGTAAATAACTACTTAGTTGTTCTATATTTTTAACATTCTGAATAGTGATTGTCTCAGTTATTTCACATTTAAAATGTCTAGATATTAACATTATTATTTCCTCTTCTGGTATGGGTGGGTCTAGGAATTTCGCATTCATGAATACTGTCATAGTATAATCATTCATGCTTTTTCCTCTTCCTGTCTCATATTTTCCTGAGTAGAGTTTTTCTCTTACTCTTGCTTGAGCACTATTTCCCCAGAAATATTTCATAAACTGTTCTTCAAAATCTTCAAAATTGTTAAAATCATCTTCTTTACTTGTGTACCATACTAATGCATGATTATCTAAGTTTTCTCTTATCATTTCCTTTATGTCTTCTCTATTTTGCATGTTTTTTATTTTATTCTTTAGAATTTTTATGAACACTTTTGGGTGTATTTTCCTATTATCTCCTTCAAATTTATGTTCCCCTCTGTTTCCAATGTAATTGTTTATTATCTTCGTTTCCATCACTCCATTTCTTACTTCTTGGAAATTCCTATCTTCTCTTTGGTCATGTTTCTGCTGTAAATAAAATAGTCTCTCTTCCATGTCTTCTAGTTTTCTAGTCATTTCCATTGTTTCTTTTGATTGTTCTCCCTTGAAAATTCTACTTCCAGTTTGCTCAATTTTTCCTTTCATAACTTCTATTTCCTTTTGTATTTCCCTAATTTTCTTCTCTGTTTTCACCTCCTCTAGCTTTTGTTTTTCTTTACATGCTTCTTCAACATTCTGTTGAAATTCAGTTAAAGTTCTGTCCCATTTTCCTTCTAGATTTCCCATTCGTTCTTGGGTGTCTTGAAATCCCATTTTGATTTCCTTAACTTCTCTTTGAATTTCTCCTTTAAGATCCTTTTCCTTCTCCTGTATTTCCTTGAGTCTGTTGATTTGTAAATTTTCTATTTCTGTGATCCTTCCAATCACCTCTCCTCTTATTTCTTGTTTGGTGTATTCCAATTTGTTTTCCATGTATGCGTTTGATTCTTTTAATTTCTTTTCAACCTGTCCTAATTTTTCATCCATCAGTTTTATTATTAGGTCCTTAGTTTGTTTTATTTCTTCTTTGTTCTGGTCCATTTTAATATTCATTTCTTGTTTTAATTCTTCCTTATTTTGGTCCATCTTAATATTCATTTCTTTCATTTCTCGATTTATGTTTTCATTCATATTATTCATATTTTCGTTTTGTTTATCCATTTTTTTATCTTGTTTATCCATTTTTGTATTCATTTCTTCTCTCATATTCATCAAAAGTTGTATTAATTGGTCATTACTAGCTGTATTTCCCCTTCTCTCTTTTGATTCTTGTTTATTCTCTTGTCCTGTTTCTTCTGACAATGGTAAATCTTCTTCCTGTCCTTGTTCTGCAATATCTCCCTCTGAATGTTCTCTCCCCTGTTCCAAGTATTGTACCTGAAAATCTCCTCTACCATTGCTCCTTTCTTCTCTTTCTTCATCAGACCTACTTTCAACTCCCACCTGCTTTCCGTCTCTTAATGTCATTTTTCTTTCCATTTTAGGTATTTAAATTCTTTTAATAAAGTCAAAAAATTATTTCAATGCCTTTTTATTATTATTTCTATATTAGCCCCACGTTGGGTACGACAATATTGTAATGGTTTGTTTGTATTTTTTATTATTTAATTTAATTTAAATTTTTATATTAATTTTTATAGTGTTTATACTTGCCCTTTCTTCCAACTAGCTCATATTAAATTCGGGAACAAGAAAACTCCTACTCCCTTTGGGTTCTGGCGCTATTAAATTATTTATTGAAATTTTTTTACAGATATATTTGTTATTTGAATCAATTCCTAAATTTAAAATTTATTAAAATTATTTTTCAATATAATTTAAATAAATATGTATTAATAAATTTTTGTGACGCCTATGGACAAATCTTTCTTGTTACTTTAAAAAGTAGATGTCTCTGTCGATGAGAACAGAGTATAGTATGGAGAGTTGCAAACAATTCAGTTCACAGCGAATGAATATCTATGGTGTGATATGAAAATTTTTTCTTATACCTATAATAATAATAAAATGGAACTCAACTCAACAAAACAGTTTAATAATAATAGTGATTGCCTTTGTATGATATTTACATGAATATCAGCTCAAATTTATCGAATATTACAAAAAGAAAAGAAGAAATTATACAAATACAGTTACCTAACCTACAATTCAAGAAAATAAAATTTTAAATCTAAGGTGAGCTCTTATCTAATTTTGATTAAAGTGAATTATTATTGAATTTTGAAATTTATTTTAGAAGTACTTCTGATATGCATATGCTTTTGATTAAATTTTATTGGTACCAATAATTGACTAACCTTTTTAATATTAAATTTTCAACTGGTTGGATGAGGATTCATAAATTTGATGAGGTAGACGGGATTACAGGATTTCACAGGAGGATTGAGGATTCTGATTCTCCTCTGGGATGCTGGAACAACTTCTGGATGGTATTTCAGGTATATTTTAACTTTTCTTCTATTTCTCAATATTTTACTGAACCTTTCTTGGTATTTTTAAACTTTTTATCTAATTTCTTTAGTTTAATTATCAATTTATACTTTTTTTTTTAAATCAAAATCTTTTTAAACTCCTTTTTTTCAATTCCCCCTTTACTCTCTTGTCTTTTTTAATCAACAACCCCTCGTTGCTATGTCATATTTCCAAAGCACTTGATTTTTTTTTCATAATTGCAAAATTTCATAATTTCTTGTTTATTGTCTATTATTGTCTATAATATTTATTCTTGCACTATTGTAATTTTTTTTACCTTTTATATCACTAAGAACTTCACTAAATTTACCCTTTAAATTGTCCTTATTTATAAAAAAACCTTAAAATCATGTATACCTCTTAAATATCTAATATACAATATTCTACCATCAATAATTTTATTTTAATTCATGTAAACTCATAATCAGTGTTCAATAAATCTTTCCAATTACATATTTTATATAAACTAATTGTAAAATAATTTTAATAAATTTTAAATTTAGGAATTGATTCAAATAACATATATATCTGTAAAAAATTTTCAATAAATAATTTAATAGCGCCAGAACCCAAAGGGAGTAGGAGTTTTCTTGTTCCCGAATTTAATATGAGCTAGTTGGAAGAAAGGGCAAGTATAAACACTATAAAAATTAATATAAAAATTTAAATTAAATAATAAAAAAAAATACAAACAAACCATTACAAAATATATATATATATATATCTAAAATTGACTAGCCCAGCCAGTTACAGTAAAAAACTTCATCTACCGAGTAAAATGCCAGACTCTCAAGTGCTTGCCCTACAGTTTACTTCAACTTTTCATGGTTTAACTTTGTTCATACAATTGGTATAGAGTTGTAAATTTTACCATAATTAAAATCCGTTTGTGTAGAGGTAGTTATATGTACTTTGGGTAATAATATCGTTACAAGTAGTGTTATAGTTATGAACATTTGATCCTGAGTTATATTATATTTATGTTTATTTTTATGCATAATATAAAATGGCTTCCAAAATAAAGAGGCATGGTACAGTCAATATTCTTAATGATATAAACAATGGTTTTGCATGTTCTCTGAAGCCTCCGCTCACCATATTACGTATAATTTTCTTTTGCTGTATGAGAACTTCATTTGCCACATTTATTGAACTCCATAAAAGAATTCCATATTGAATGTGAGACTGTACTAATCCAAAATAAGCAATCCTAAGCACTTCTTTTGATACAACAGCTTTCATTCTTCTCAATGCAAAAGGTCCACTTGACAATTTCTTATTTAGCTCGTTTACATGCAGCTTCCAATTTAGATTGTTGTCGATAGTAAAACACTATTTTCACCTTCATATCTCTTATTTCTTTTTACAAATTGATAGCTTTGTTTTATTTTTATTAAGAGAAAGGACATTAGCATTAAAATACCCTTCAAACTTATTTTGGAGTTCAGATGCTGCTGCTGCATCCAGCTGATTATAATCTGCATTTTTATTATTAACAATTGAAGGGCTAAGTGGATAAAAGGGCCATCCGTGTAACATTGTTTTTATTTTAGAGTTATTAGTATGGATGATAGGGATAGGTGTGAGGTCCAAATAAGTCAGCATCTGTAATCAATGAGGTACCCAGAAGATAAAGGGGTTATGTAACATGCAAAAAGGAAAAGCTGATGGAAAAAGGGATTATGTAACACCTAATGGGCAAGAAAAAATAGAAGAAGTCATGTGTCATAAAAGGGGCTATGTACATAATAATGAAATTGTCTATTTTGGCAAACATCACACATAAACACAATTTTGTAAGACACTTTTTAATGATTTAAAATTTATTCATAAGAAACTCCACAAAAAAACTAAACCTCAATATATCAAGACTTATTTTTTGTTACACATACCCTTCATCTACTTAGCCCTTCAATTATTAAATAAAATAAATAAATAACAAAGATAGTGACGCTCAAGATATTTTGTTTTGGTCTAATTATGATGAATGTTGACACAACTTTTATCGAAGAGTTGCAAATACCGCAATTGTATGTATCATAGAATACTATCACTTTAGGTGTTTTGGGCATACATTAAATTAAACCTTCCATTCTTCAAATTATTATCGAATAACAAATTAGTGATAACTCTGATGCTGATGATGAAAACAGTGACGAAACATTTCAAATTCCAAGGATGTTTTTATAACTATTTATACACAAAATTTTGTGTTTAATACTCACTTGTTGTAATCCTAAAATTTGCGTGTAAACCTTCAAAATTTCATTCAAATTATTTAAGGATATTTCGAGATTCACACTTCTTTGACTGATGTCTAAATGTTCCATAAGTACCTCACTGGGATAAAACTTGGAACAAAATATGATGTTGGCTAAAATGAATCTGATATCGATCTTTTGTTCCGAATTAAAAACGCACAAACATTTCACAGCCAAATCGTAGAAAATAGAAGTATCCAATTCGTTTTTAACGACAACTGAAGACTTTAAAATGTGCATTAAAAACATTGCTTCTGGTCGAGCGAACCAATGATTTGTTAGGTAGTATTTTTCTAGTTTTTGTAATGAAACTAGATAACTTTGAATGTTTGGATGACTTAAAAATGACGTTTTTACCTGAAAAAACATTGAAAAAGTTTAGTTATAAGGAAGAATTATGTTTGTATAAGAATATATAATTTTATAAGCAAATCTACAGAAAGGAATGGTATTACAATAACATTAACAGACTTGGAAATAATAGAATACCCATTAGGGTGCATTTTTGGTGATCTAGACCCAAAATCTTGTTGGAAATGTCCAAAAAAGAATCCCCTGAAAATTTGAGCTCTTAATAATATTAACTCTTAGTACTCGCCCAAAGCTTAAAAATATTTCCCATCCAAAATACACGTAAACTTTGATGATAGTTTTAAATATCTACATATTAGCCGTATTGAATGATATCAGATTGTTCTAAAGTGAGAATTACTATGAACTGATAGCTCTACAAAATTGTTTAGTGTGACTGTAAAGTACTAAGATAGGAATACAAGAATCCGTAGGACCTCCCAATATCTTCAGCATGGAGAGAGGACTGTATCTAGTGGAATGTGGTTGATTAAGCATATGCACTAGATGTAGGGACTTGCCTTAACCAGCAGGCCACCTGGATGGGAACCACAAAAATATCTCTCAAGCCATGCTAATGGGTTGCTTAGTCACTATTACCAGGTACCAGGCGAAGCCCAAGTTGCAGAAGCCTTCTTTCAGCACATGAGGCTCTGCCTTGAGTGACCATTGATTCCCTTGTTATTCTTAGGACGAAATACAAAAAACCGAAATAGATAGAGGAGATAAAAGCCTCAATCATCCCGGGAATATGGAAATGGATCCTGTTTCAGGACATACATTTCGAGGATGACCTGAAAAGAAGTGTAGACGAGCAAAGTGTAACTCAACTAGGATCTTGAAGCTACCCACAGACTTTATATCTGCGAGATACAATTTCAAACGAAACAAGTATTACCTATAGGTACTTAAGGAATATATTTGGTGTATAGGTTCTAATAATAACACTCACCTCTTTATTGTCTGTAGTGTTTACATACAACGACAATGAATAGAGAAAAGGTATGCAACTGTTGGTTTGGACCAAAGGCACTACATGGTCCATAGTATGCCAAGCTGCAACTTCCAACGTTTTTAAATTGCTGCTAGATTTGTGTGTGTCATAGTTGTTTAAAAGCATAGAACCACTCCTATACAACAAAATATTGAATTATTTACATAGAAAGAAGAATATAAATGGAGCAGAAATCCCTTGTACAGATTTGTGTAAAAACTGTTGAGAACAACAAGTATATTATTTTAAAAATAAAATGAAATTTTTCTTGATTGAATTTTATTATGGGGTCCGTAACTTTTTTGGGGTTACTCCTAAGATATTCATTTAAATTATGTGGTGTAAAAGAGTAAAATAATGTGCATGAAATGATTGAAGCTTCTCACTTATTTAAATGATAAAAACTTAACAAGTCATATACTAAAACCTTCATCGAGAACCACTCTATTCATTAGTGAAAACAGCATTAAATTGGTGAAGTAGTTTTTGAGTTTATCGCGAACAGACAGACGCAACGGAGGAGAATATATAGTGAAATATTTGTAATAAGATCACCAAGCAATGTTTATACAAAAAGTAATATGTGTTTTAATAAAGAGTTAACTTACTTTATATTACTAGTTACTACTTTAAAACCTTCAGAATTTATAACTTGTAGAAAGCGTTTGTCCACATTATCAATTTTCTGATACTGTCTTAAAACAGTCATACAGTGTGTTAAAGAAGCCATAAGTTGTAGTTTTCCGCACTAAAAAGTTTGTAATTAGAATTAGGTGGAGTAAATAAAAATAAATTTTTTTTCTATAGAAGCTGTTGCAGTTCAGATAGTTTGAAATGTTGTCGAAATTTCAAAAATATTAAAGAAAATAGCACCACATATTCAAGAGTATAAAAAAGATTTTCCGGTTTTAAAAATAAGGTGAATACTTACAGCAAACTCCTTTAAATTACAAAATTGTGCACTCCATTTTGCCAAACATGAATCAAGTAATGGTAGGAACGGCGTAGTAAGACAATAATTTTGTCTTGAAACATTTGACAGTAATATTAACAATGCCGATGCATGACCCAATCGAATATAAGTAGTTCCCATTTCAAGATTTGTATTTTTGTAGTGATAATCCAGTAAACTGAGCAGAGTTGGTTGCAGAACACTAGGAAAAGTAACATTAAAGCTTTATTTATTTATAAAAGTAATAGCTACGAAATCTAAATTATCATAAAAAATGTATTTGTACCTAAAATAATCCAATGTTAATCCATAATGTACTAACAAATTCCAAAAATGGATACATTCAGTTTGGAGTCTCAATCCATTGACATTCGATGAAAAAGTATCATTTGAGAGATACAAAATTATGGAATCTAAAATTTTATACCTAAAAAATTATGTTTAAGAATATTTAAACAGTATTTTAAATTTGTTTTTCTAAATGCCAATTTTCAGTTTCATAATGATACTCTGGTTTTCATTATGAATCTGAAAAATTGACCAATGGAAATCTAGATTTCCAAATACCCAAATAGGCAGACCCAATATTTTCTGTAGAATGTTTGACAGTGTTTTATGACAGTTTGAATCTTTTGCGTTAGTTTTTAAAAGAAATGTCGACCACCAGACCGAAAATACTTAATGACCAAGGCAAATACATATTTAAACTTATTATTTTTGTTAAACTTAAACTTAAACCGTGTGGTCCCGTGGCGCAGTGGATATAAGGTGTTTTTCGATCTGTACATTCCGGGTTCGAGTGCCGGGCAGTACATTTTTTTTATAAATATTTTTTAAATCAAATTTCTTCGTAGAAAAAATAGTGTATGCCACTCTCATGTAATGGTTATTACATGATCGTTGCATAATATACTATTGTGGTGCAGTTAATTGGTTTTGTGAACTTTTAAGTGAAGTTGGTGGCTTTTGAGTGATATCGTGTTTTAATGAACGTTTCATAGTCTTATTAGGTACATGAAATTGTGCATTATTGAATAAAATAACGTCACATTGTGTTTTAGATTCTTTTAGACTGTACTCAGTCTTCTTATGTGCTCTTGTCTATATTTGAGTGATGGTGAATTAAATATGGTCCATTTGCACTATAATTTTTGGTACATTTAATTGGTTGTTTGTACAGTTAATTTGTGTATTATCGAGTCATTTTGTGTACTTTTTAGTGAAGTTTGAGTGATTGAGAATTAAATATGGTCAAATATTCCCTACATTCATGTACTTATGAACAATTTAATTATGGTTGTAAATGAAATTGAATATAAACTTCAGTGCAAAGTTGCTACTAGTGTCAAGCTATAACAGCCCTGGGCGCTTATTAGCGCTCCACAGAAGTGAAGCTCTGGTTATGTAATCAACTATTGCTTAAATCCAAATGCAATCAACTTACTTTGTTGTCAATTTCATTGCTATGTTTTTACTTCTCGATGAGATTATTCTTAACAATTTAATCGCCTGAAGTAAAGGTAGACCATATGGGGAAGTACCTGAAAATTTAGAAGTAAGTAATACAATATATATTGAATTTATTATTTTCACCTTTTCCTAAAACTTTCGGGATAAAATGTTTTATTATACTATCAATAAGGCCTTCACACTGGATGATTTTCTGTAATATAAATTCTGAATCTCTGGCAAGTCGTATTAAAATATCCATACAGTAAACTAACGATTCCAACGGGGGTTTAACTGTATTTATTATGTACCTTAAATTGAAGAAAATAATGAGCAAAAATATCTTCAAGGTGGGGAAATATTATTGTACAATATTGAATTGAAATTCGACGAATTTTGTGAAGAATATAAGGAATAACTAAAATTAGGAGAATCAAAAGAGCATATTATCAAATAATATTAGTTATTAAATGTACTAGCTGACCTGGCCACTCGTTGCTGTGGCTAACATCAGACATGGGCACCACCATGCTTTTTTATATAAATGCCATTTGTAAAAAAACATGGCGACCTTCATGATTTTCTATTACTGTTACCCCTTATTACAATGAAATTATTATTTACGAACGAAGACGGAAACGTTAAAGCTGGTATGAAAATTTACTGGTTTAAGATTTGAATGGGAAGGACTTTGAACACAGTTGATCAAAATTTTCGTAGTTGATGTAAAGCAAAAATCAATACAAAATAATTAAATTTAAAATTTATCATTATTTTTATTCAAGTTTGTAACAAATGAGTATATTACAAAGTTTTTAGTAAATAACATGTGACAGTTAAACTTATAAATGAGGTAGGTAGAGCGGATAGTTTAAAATCTTCTAACAATAATATTTATTATTTTGAATTATAAATAATGTACAATGTAGTTAGAATCGTTTGAAGCTAACAGAAAAAGGCAAATAATTTGCAATAAAATAATATGGCGATCATAAATTGAGATGTAAGCTATCCTATCTTTCAAGTTGGATCAAACTGCACACGGTGTACAAATTTGATTAAAATCGGTTGAGTAGTTTCGGAGTCCATCGCGGACAAACACGTGACACGTAATTTATATATATTAAGATGACATCTTACCTAATTCTAGTAAGTATATCTGTCCTTGTCAAACATTTAACTATGTTCTTTTCAGCAAGTTGTTGATCATTGACAGTGTTATCATCTTCAATCTCATCATCAATAGCTAAAACTGGTTGAATAAGTCCCAAACCAAACCCTAAAAGACTATCCAAGCAGGTTTCGTCTACATGAGAGTAAATCAGATTTCTCATTGTCTTAACACTAGCATTTAAAACTGACGGTGTATTGTCGTCTAGACAAAAGCGTATAACAAAAAAAATCTGTTCTATGGGAACATCTATAATTTCATCATAAACGCCAGTAGAATTTAAAGATAAAATGTTTGCTACTGTATTCAGAGCTAAAACTTTTTGCTGCATAACACTGGATCTGTAAAAAAACAATAATTATTTTCAGTTACTTCAATAATTAGTTTTTCAAATCGTTTCATTTATTCATCCGCTGTGTCTGCAGGAAATGGAATTTTCACATTTTGTACCACATAATTTCATAGCAAATTTTACGCTCTACAACTTTGTTTCTATACGTATGCACGATAAATTCAATACATTTCGAAAAAAATTCGAAATAATGTCGAGAAATAGGCTTATTTTTGTGTATTTTGGCTATAAAAAGCGGTTGAGGCTTCGGATAATAATTCACCATATTTTTGAGGGATTCCAGCAAAAATCTTGCTTACTACTCTCTCACCCACTTTTAATGCTAATTCGACTGGAGTAATTGAACCTGAAATCCCCTCTGAATCGTTATTACCTTCGCCAATTGCTCATTATGATAAGTTTAAGGTATAGGATGGAGATTGTATACAATAATAAGAAATAATAAATTAATCCTGATGATCCTAGGAGGATGTTTGAACTAACTTATAAGTTTGAAAACTCCATTACAAACATTCAGCTGAAGATAATAAAGCATGATAAATTGCATAATCTTACACATACTCACCTAGAAAGTTGGAAAAGTTCCTGTAAAGTGTAACCAGGTCTACCTGGTTCGTCTCCATGATGGTACAAAACTCTATTTTTTTCAGTAATTTCTGACTGAGAATAAGGTAATATCCAACCTTCAAAATCAAACCTAGAAGATAATTATACTAGAAAAACGTAATGACCTAGCAGCTAGTCAAAATTAGTTTGATAGCGGTGGGGTAATTGTCAATGAAATTTTTTTATATTTATATTTTTGTTAGTTACAGGTTCATATTTAAAATATAAGTAGTACACAAGTAAACTTTTAGTAAGCCCATATTTATTTCAATAATTAGATTTATTTCAGTTTTCCAAAACGGTTTTTCAGATTCAATGTTTGTGTTTATAAAGAAATAGAGAAATTCTATTTTAAAATAGTGGTATTTTCTATTATCACAAAACTCTGATAAACTTATTAGTGTCTATTTTACCTTGCTTCAAATTTTTCACTTTTTATTTTTGGTATATCAATATTCTTCATCCAAGCCAACTTATTTGTTTCGAAAATATCAAAATTCAACCATTTATCTGCCATTGGTTGAGTTAATATTTGAAAAGTAGTATCAATTTCTTCAACTTTGATACCGTCTGCTGCTTTGTTTTGTTCACTAATTGGGAGATTTCTAGTTTGTATTGGTTCATTTTTTCTTCTAGACCGCAGAAATTGTATAATTGCAGGATCCATCATTGATAGTAGCTTTTCTCGTTCTTCTAGTATTTCTTCTTCTGTCATATTCTACAATATTACAAATAATGTAATAGCTGTTTGGTTCATGTTTGAAAAATTAATACCCACAATTATTTATTTTAATTGATAGAGACATGACAAAATTATTTTATAATACCTTCATGCGTTGTAGATTTTCTTCATGAATTTGGTAACTATCATTTCCTGTTAAAATGTAGCTCTGATGTGGCAAACTTTCTGGCACAAGTTCATTTGACATACTCATACTGGTATTTATACCACTAGAGGAAGGATCACAGTGCTCTTTAACAGTAATTGTCTTTTCGGCAATCAGCATATTATCCACTTCCATGGGAGTATCCTCTTTTTTCATTTTTTTCATTTGTTGAGCAAATAAGCTTCCTCTTCCAGTGTTAGTTGTAACCTATTTTAATTACAATAGGTTAACTTACAGATTTTCACAAATTTATTGATTCAACCATTAATATGTGGAAACATTCCATAGCTATTAAATAAAATCAGCTAATAACTGATTATAGAAATGCAAACCAAAATGGTTGGTTTTATCTAGCAGATATAACTTTGAAGTATAATTCAATGTCCTTCGTGGCATATAGCCAGGGAAGTAATTGTTGCTTCTTAGTGAACAGTCTTTGATCTTTAATTTTGAAACACTATGTAAGACATTCTAGCTCTATTATCAAGAGTAATAATTATATTTTAATATTTGTATTACTCACAATTACACTAAATTACAAAAAATATCTTACATCACGCCTTTTTGCTTGTGGAAATCCTCTTGTTTTGTTAAATTTAAATATAGACTGTGTATTTTCTGATTTATTCTCAACAATATTTTTCAATTTAATATTGGATGGGATGTCTTCAAAAGTGTTTGAAAGATGTTCTTGAATATCAATTGTTTGAGTAGATTCAGATTTTTCTTCCTGTTGTTTATTATCTAAAAAGGTAGTTTTGAAAATTAAAATAAAATTTCTGCATATAATTTCCCACTTACTCAATCTTCGAAACAATAGTTTGTAAAATGTAAATGTCTACTAAGCATAGTTAAGAATATAATGCTTCTCTCCTAGATTGAAAATAAGTGGATACAATAATAATTATTAGAAATGCTTCATATCCAGCCAAGTTAATAACTTGTGAACACAATGAATATTTCTTATACAATGTTTTATATTTATGGACACACTAGGCATATTAATAATAATTTTCCTAATACCTTTAGTTTTGTAGCTAATAACTGTTGCAGCTGGTACTATTTTATTTTCAGACCTGTTCTTTTCAAACTCTTTCTGTAACCTCACCAAATCCTCTTCAGTTTCTCCCGATTTTGGTCTAGAATACATTTTTTAGAATAGAAAAATTGAAATTTATGAATTTGGTCCAGGTTTATTAGGTTATGTATAATGTTTTCTTTTTTCATCTCTGACACTGACAGTATATTTCTCTTCTATCTTCATGTATCTTAAGGATGGATAATTGTCCTAGTAGATATAAGTGAAAGAACTGATGAATTCAAAAACGCAGACCATATGACTAGAAAAAGAAAAATAGGTTATGTTATATATTACATTCTTTGAATTTTCTATTCAAAGATTACATTATTCTTAAATTGGTTACCTATTATTATTTAGTTTGAACGATGTTAAGGTTATTGAAATTCATCAAACCAAGAAGAGTTAAGTATAAATATCAAAGAGTAGCATACTCACTCAATAATTCAAAATTAAATGTTGTAAACGAGCACAGCTTAACAAATCTAAGTATAAACAAACCTTGTTTGCATTACAGTACTTCCAATTGTGAAGACATAGATGATATTGCATTTGAACGGGTATGTGAAGAAACGTTAGAAGATTTAACTGATTTTTTTGAAGAATTAATTGAATCAAATGAAAAATTTCGATCTGCTGATGTGTCTTTTAGTAGTGGAGTACTAACAATAAATTTAAGTGAACATGGTATATATGTAATAAACAGACAATCACCAAATAAGCAAATCTGGCTAAGCTCACCAAAATCTGGTCCCAAACGCTACGATTTTGTACCCGAAGGAAAATACTGGATATATAAACATGATATGAATACACTACATGAACTTTTACAGGAAGAATTCTCAAGTATATTGGGTGAAAAGGTAGACATGTCAAATCGCCTTTATTTTAAAAATAGTTGATTATAATTTATAGTAATTGATATATAATATATCAAAAGTGCTATAATAAAGTGGGTTATTTTACTCTGAAAAATTGAATATTGTCAATGATAAGAAGTTCTGTTTTGGGCATTGTAATGTAATTACTTACTAATATACGATCTCTATTAAATCTTCATTACATTTTATTTGAATATCTGATTAAGAAAAAAAATTGAAAATGTGGATGTAAGTAAAAGGCAAGTGGTGGATGAAACTGTAATAGTGAAGGCCAAGTAATAGAAACAGTAGACAATGACAAATGAGGTTAACGAAATAAACAAAAAATTGAATGTGACCGTTAGATCGTTTTTGAATTGTTTTTTCATAACACAAAAAACAGAATTGTAAGGAAGTACGTTCATCTTAGATATTTGCATTAAAATATCACAAATTAAGATGTTTTCTTCACCTTCTGTACAGATATATTTATCAGAAAGTAAGTATCAAATACATATGAATAATTTAAATTTCTAGTATATACTAGAAACATTTTTCATTAATTTCGTCAATATTCTTGAAATGATTTACATGAATGCTGTTTATATACAACAGATGCAGCAAATCATGTCCAGAGGAAGCAAGTACCGCATCAACTTTCTAGAAAACCTTTCATTGATCGATCTGTAAATGGAAAATCCCCAGCAGACAAAATGATGAAATCAAAGAACTCAACAAATAAAGATCATATGTTTAAACAGAAGTTGTCTCATAACACACCACCACCTCAAATTTCTCCAAAAGAAGATTTGAATGGAGAAGATTTTATGTTTTCTGGCAAAGATATGGATGGTGAGTACCTAGTTTATTTAAATATTCATATTTGAATATCATTAAACTTCATGTATTGGTACCCAGATCATGTCAAAAAACTGACTGATTTGGTGTTTATAGTATCCATAATTCTGCTTGATGGAATTTAGTAGTTGTTTACGAAAGGCACAGTGCAAAATAGTGTATGCAACATAAATGAAAAAAAGGGTAACTAGTACTCACTTGTTTACTTTTAGATTGTTATAATGATGTATGGTCACCATTACGGTTTGGAAAACAAGGTATCATGAGGATTTTGAGGAATTACTCTTTCCCCAAAAATTCACCTCCACCATCTATTAATTCTGATTTTGATTACTTAAAACCAGAACCATTCATTGATCCTGACATTCTAGAATTGTTGCCAAGAGAAATGTGTACTATAGAAGGGCCTATGCTGTTAGATGATAGTTTTGAAGTTGAATTGCCTGAATTACAGACTTTTGAAGACTTGGATACTTCATTTTAAATTTCTTCTGAAATATCCTACAGTTGGATTTGATTTATGACTGAAAAACTGTTTTAAGTTTTAATTTTGTATGTTGCATTATGTATTAAGTTCGTTTCCAATATATTTTTTAATGAAGCAAATATTTGAAATAAACATCTTCAATGCAGAGAACTTGGCATTTATTTTTTTAGGATGTATTATTAATTCTGTCTAAAAGTTTATTTGTTTATTAAAATTTGGTATGATTAACAAAATGGTGTTTTTCTTTCCACACTTAAATAATTTATTTTCACTTGATGTCAGCTGGAAAATACATAATCATAATATCTATTTTAATTTTATGCTGCTTAGTGATTAGTAATGGGTGAATAAATATGCATAGTTTAAAACAATAAGGAATATTATGCCCTCTTCGGTGAGAGATGGTCACATTTTGTCAGTAAGTGAAGGGGTGTTTTCCCTTCCTTTTTCACATGATCTAACTGTTTTGTTGTTCAGATTGTTTTGCAACATAAATTCTTGCTTCTCCACTTATCACAGGGTATAGTGGGGGAAAGCCTAATAAGTCTTCTAGTGCTACTGTTAAAGTGATTATCATGCTCACTGAAATACTGAGACAGTGCCTAAGAAGTAACAGTGCCTTTGAAACACTCCAGCAGAAGATTTTGGGTTTTAAAAAATGAAACTATGTTTTGAGTATATAATTTTTATTTTTAAAAATA
>CAJUYI010005412.1:0-15799 GCA_910591695.1 Galerucella pusilla
TATCAATAATTGATGACATTCATACATCGAGTGATGAAGGTAAACTTACTATGCTAGTACTATTAGACTACACTAAAGCCTTTGATACCATTAACCACGAACTCTTCACATCATTACTACGATGTTACAATTTTTCAAATGATGCTGTTTTATTACTTCAAGACTATATCAGTCATCGAGTACAAGCAGTAGAATATGGTGGAAAATTGTCTTCTTTTTTATATAATTCCAAAGGTGTTCCACAAGGCTCAATTTTGGGCCCTCTGTTTTTCAGTCTATATATTTCTAATTTTCCCAAAATTTTCTTATCCTGTAGACAACATTTCTATGCCGACGACACTCAAGTTTATCTGTCTTTTTATCCAGAAGAGTTTGACCAGGCTATGGCAGCAATTAATTATGATCTTAGTAATTTGAATAAAGCTTCTGTAGACCAGTGCCTAGCTCTCAACCCTACTAAGTCAACGGCAATTTTATTTGGGAAAAAAATTGATCGATTAAAGGTATCCTCTAAATTGCTGAATTCAAGTATTTCAATTGACAAGCAGCCTATTAAAATAGAGGAACAAGTTAGGAACCTGGGCATAATTTTAGATCAAGATCTTCGTTTCACAAAGTAGATATCTAAAAATTTACAAAAGGCATATACCAATTTACGCCTACTTTATCAAATCAAACATATGTTAACAAGTCAATTAAGAAAAGTGCTATCGGAAGCTTTAGTTCTATCAACATTCAATTACTGTGACGTTCTATACAATTCACATATACATATGTAAATTTGATGAAGATAGGATACAAAAATTGCAAAACAGCTGTGTGAGGTTTATTTATGGAGCGAGGAAATATGATCACATTAGTAAATTCTATGGTAAATTGGGGTGGTTAAAAATGAAGCAACGAAGATTATTACATTCCGGGTGCTTATTTTATAAACTCATTTCTAATAAAACTCCTGTTTACCTTCCAGGAAAGTGAAATTCAGAACTGATGTACACAATTTAAATGTCCGTTTTAAGGGTACACTCACTCCTCCGCTGTATCATAATGCATTATTCAAGCGTTCGTTTAGTTATAGTATTACAAATATTTATAATAACTTGCCAGTTACAGTTAGAGCTTCCAAATCATTGCAATCATTTAAGTTGAAACTACATACATTTTTAACTGATAATCCTAATAATTAATCTTTTTTTTTTTTATTGTTTATTTATTTTTTGTTCCACAGGTTATTAATTTACCTCATTGTTCCTTTTATTGATTATTTCCTCTAGTATACTTTTTTTGTTTTATTGTATATAAGATGCGAGCATCGGCCTATTATTAAAGGGTTAGGTGGTAGAACAGACGCCCGCTGTCACAAGTGGGTAGTTTGAACCTCGCCCGACAGTTAATTTTATTGTTTCTTTTGTAACTATAAAAACTTGTTAATAAAGACCTTTATTATTATTATTATTATTATTGTAACTCCCGATCTTCCATCCCTTGGGCGCACACTATTACCTAGTATTAGGTAGTTTTCATGGTGGTCTTCACCACGTAGTCCAGACAGACTCCCTTAGTACTTACTTAGTACTACCTTAGTACCTCCTTAGTACCGCATACTCTCCTTCTCAAGGGATGAAGTCTTGAAGATAAGAAAATATTATTAGCAGCCTTCGTTAATATAGAGGGTGCCTTTGACAACAGTTCTCGCAAAATTATCATTAATGCGATTCGTCAAAAGCAAAAGCAGATGGTTAGACTGCATGCTGGAATACCGAATGGTATTCTTCAAACATTATTAGTACGGATTTCAAGATGATCTCCTTATCGAGGATTCCTATATATCTTTCTTAATATGGAATCTTGTGATTGTCGGACTAATATGGAGACTGAAAGAGGTGCACTGCAGTGTTTCGTGATATGCGGACGATCTGGTCATCATATCACAAGGCAAATTCAATACCAAAGTCGGTCATGCAATAAGCTCTGTATACAATCCAACTAACAAAATGGAATAGTGCCTCACGTGAAAAAAGTTAACTTATGGTGATGGATGTTATACTAGGTGTCCCAAGTTATCGTACACATCAGGTAATATCTCGCTTATTTGACAAGATAATTAATAAATAAAAAAACTGCATTCAATGGCACTGAAGTACCTATAGGTACCTTCCAAATACTTATAAAAAAATGTTTTACATTTGACATCCCTGTGGTAGCTACCCTTCACTTTAAAAAAAAAGGGCACCCCCTGTATATTGTCATTGGAAATTGCGAATCGTTCTATGTGGTATACAACGATAGCACATACTTTGTATTTTTTTCAATTAATAATAACAAAAGTATCAGTATTTCATGAAATGTGAGTTTCAACTGAAATTCAAAAAACGAGGAAAAAAATTACAGCAAGTGTTCAAAATTATTTCCTGTAGCATCGTTGCAAGCTGCAATACATGTTAAAAGTGTTGTGCAGGCCCCGTCTGAATCATCTGGTGTAACGCTATACGAAATGCTTCGCGAATGCGTTCTTTAAGATCCTCTAAGCTATAAAATACTTCAACCTAGAATTGTAACTCCTACGTTGTCAGCAGTGACCACTGTTTTCAAATCCATCTGAAAATTGGCCACAGGAACTATAAATTTCAGCGGGAATATTAAATATCAAATTGAGGAAGAATTTTATCTTTTTTAAAAATAAATCGACTTCACCAAAATAACACGAAATGCAGCTGTATAAATCGTGACATAGTATTTCGCCAAACCTTGCGTCAACAAAAGTTTGCCAAATATTCTCTTATGTTCAGCTCTGATGCAATATTACAATTCTAGGTTGAAGTATTTTATGATTTAGATGATCCTAAAGAACGCATTTGTGAAGCATGTCGTAGCGTTACACCAGCTATGATTCAGAGCCTGATGCACAAGAAAGCTCTTAACACGTTTTGCAGCTTGCATAGATTCTGCAGGAAATAATTTTGAGCTGTGTTCGTTTTTTGAATTGCATCAAAGGTATTTTAGTTGACATTGATACTTCATAAAATATTGATGCTTTTGTTATTAATAATTGAAACAAATACCAAGTATGTGCTATCGTTTTATTCCAAATAGAACGACACGCAGTTTTCAATGACAATAAAATACAGGGAGTTCCGCATTTGAAAATAAAAAGTGAGGGGTAGCTACCACAGGGCTGTCAAATGCAAAACATTCTTAATGAGCCATAAGGAGGGTACTTCAATGACATTCAATTCTGTTTTTCAATTTATCAATTATCTTGACAAATAAGCGAGCTATTGGCTGTATACAATAACTTGGGACATTCGGTATATCTCGGGGTAATTATTAACTAGAAATTAACATTGACCAAGCAATTGCAAAAAGGAGCGACAAAATCGGAGACCTCATTTCTGATGGCAAGGTGAACTTGTGGCAAAACGGGAGGGCTGAATCTGTGCATGATACACTGTGTAGTGGTTAAACCCATAATGATAAATCGTCTTTTGTATTGTGGACAAAAACGACAAAAAAGAATGCAATGATGATGAAACTATGGAGAATACAATTATTTGTCTGCCTCATCAGTATTGCAGGGTGCATTATGAGGACGCCAACAGCAGCACTAGAAACCTTATTTGCCCCTTCCTCCACTACTCCTCGTGAAAATGAGAAAAGCAGAGATGAGGTTTTTTAGGCTGCAAAAGAGGAATCTGAAGAAGAAAACAGTTAGATCAGGGATCACATACATTGAGGACATCGTAGAGAAGCAGATAAAAACAGACTATGTGACTATTGAAATCCTTCCTGGTTCTAGATATATGAGAAAAAGATGCCTCACAGAAAAGATCGATAAGACTCAAGAGGACGGACGTTTCCTCGATGGGAAACCTGATGCACAGACGGGCCAAAGACTACGGAAGCTATTGCTCCTCTATAGTGGAAAAACACACAACCTGTCCAATTCAGGCGGAGATTTATGCTATCCTACAATATGACACTCATAGGATAAGGGGGTGTCCATTAATTACGCAAGGTGTTCTAGGGAGGGAGGGGATCAAGCAAAATGTTTCCAAATCTCACTTAGGGGGAGGGGGGGTCTAGGCAAATATCACGTAATTATTTTTCTCGCAGAAAACGGTGAAAAAATCGCGTGAAAAGTTATTTTTAGAATATAATATGGCCAAATCTGAGAAAATAGTACTTCTGTGCGCGAGCGACAACGGCTTAAAGTTAAAGTGGCTAATTCAGAGCGAAGTTGAAGGAGCAGATGATTTTATTGAAAAACACTTGGATATGTTGGTTCCAGTAATCACTCTTGAGGCCGTTCACCAGTCTCCAAGGACTGAGTTAGTTTTCTTAATTTTTGTTTAATATTCATTATTTTATGATTGTGATACGCTAATATTCACAAATGTCTTTGCTAGTCTTGAATAAAAGTGATAAAACAATGTTTTTTCCTCCATAATACAACACGTTTATAGTCGACATAGAAGTTTTGAAGAATCTCACGTGAGATTAGGGGAGGGGGGAGGGAGTTGAAGAATTTCTTTCGATATCTCACCAAGGGGTGACGGAGGGTCGAAAAATACTCAAAAACACTTCAGGTAATTAATGTACGCCCCCTAAACAATAACATCAACTGGCAGCCAGACAGACTACCTTCTACTCCAAATAATTTAATTCAAATTCAAAAAAACCAGTTGATTGGACGTAGTTAAAATTTACCGTTCTGTTATGCGGAAGATTGTGAGTTTTTATAAATCAATACCGCAATTACAAATTCTTAATAAAGTTATAATTTTCATTAAATCTCAAGGAAGCGATAAAATCTAAGTCTAGTGAGAAATTAAATTTTATAATAAACACAATGGAAGATCTAGCCGCAATTAGGTTTAAGTAAAATGAGAAAAGTGTTTTTAAGAGATTTACGTAATAAAGAAAAATTTATAATTAACGACTAAATAATAGTGATTATTGGGTATTAAATATGATATGAAAGTAACAGATGATTTTAATGTCGTAATATCCCTAAAAAGAATAAAATAATATTTATTCGAAGTGAATTGGTTGTGATATTAATCAACACCCCTCGAAAATAATTTTCAACGAGTTACTAGGGGAAAACAACAACGCATGTACCAACAACCTGAGCCTAATCTGATTGTTACCATTACCGCTAAAGTAGGAAAGGAAACAGATGGTGTCACAGTAACAATTATGTCGAAATTAAGCCCTCTTTTATGGGAGTCAAGCATGAGCGGTTCCCGTTCTAAATTATCTGAATTAAACCCCCGCAAGACATGGGCGTAGAACCATCTAACAATACAAATAGAATATTAATGAAAATAATTTGAATTTGAGAGGGTGGTATAGTCACCATTGATTTGATTTGAATTAATTTGATGATTTATCATTGAATTAATTTGACTAGAAGCACAAGAAGAAAAAAATATCTTCAGCTTTGTATGGAATGAATACGTAATTCTCATTGACAAAACATCAGAATAAAATGAAATTTTTGCTGTATATTCCAGGAAAATACGAATTTAAACTAGTTCAGTACTTATGCAACGCTTTTATGGTAGATCGGAATAAACAGTGGAAGTGAATCATTATTCAAAAAGCGTAATTATTTGGACGAGATGCTTCCCAAGTTAAGTTTTGGGAAAAACTTTAAAACTGGCAGAAATGCATGGCGCAAAGTATTTCGTCAAACATTGAAATGTAGTTTGATTAATAGTGGAGGCTGCAGAAGTTACGATTTACTTTAACAATATTACCTAAATATGCAAGCAATAACTGTGCAGAAGAGAAATTGAGGCAAGAGTTTAAGAAAAAGACCTTTGACATATACTCCGACAGTCAAGCGACTAAAAAACAATCAGTTCAATGTAGTCTCACAATCCTAAGCTGATTTGGAAAGTCTACTAAAGCTGGGAAGTCAAAACAGTCTGTCCTTGGACTGGGTTCACACAGATCACAGGTTTGTTCTCACAAACATCACAGACATTCTTTGACAATCCGGACTCGGCGCTAAGACCCTAAAGCGCTCTCACAAAGATTTCTGATTGGTTTGATTAGTTTGAAAACTGTCTGTTACTTGTCAGAGATTTTCTGTGAGAACACACAAAAGCAATGAAGCGACAGAGTAACTTCTCCAAAAACATAAATAATGCTTAGAAACTTGCTGTACTGAAGCGAAAGCGCTGCAAAGAAACTAATAGCAAAAATTCACGGATTACATACTTCCAGAATGGAGAAACAGCTGAAATCCTGGGGGAAAATACAGGGCACTGTAGACACAACAAAGATTATGAACAACACAATGTATAGGTTTTGCCAAGAAGATTAATTAAGAAACCTTGTACTGCGCTACTGAGAAAATCTGACTAGGCTGTGGTTGGTAAAGTAAAGGACGGGTTTAAACAAGCAACTACGCGTGACGTAAAAGAATTCATAATTCGTTCAGATCTGCAAAGGTCTTATTAAAGAGGATTCTAAGAGCATATAAGCCCCATATTATTCTAATATTGTAGCTATTTCTATAATTCAAGCTAAGATGATAATAAAGCACCCCATACGCATTTTCACAATAAAAATATTTTTCTGTACAATCACATTGAAAAGTAAGCTTTTTCGCTGGCCATTGACAACGAAAAGTTGACGTGAGAGTTACTTTACGCTCGCCAAGCGTAAAAAATGGCAAAACGCTCGTTGCCCATAACAACCGATATTACAAACACAATTGTATTGACAGTGACAGATATAATAGTATATTAAGTATAAAGAACGGTAAGGGTTGTTTACCGGTCGACAGCACAAATTTTGCTGGAGACCGGTATTACCCTTCGTTCGAGATGCTTATAATAAAATAATTTAAATTTCTTGGAAATGAACGAAATGTCAAAAGTGACATTTATACTTCTCGATCAGTTTGGAATATAATTTGCATTTTGATGAAATTTTTATTACTTTTTATATTGTTCTGTTCGGTTCTGTTCATCAAAAAAACATAAATCTTCTTATTTTTTTTGTTCCTTTTGTGTAATGAATGAAGTAGTATATTATTTAGGACCACTTAAATGTATGTAGAGCTAAGATGTCGGTAAGTAATTTACTTACCGACGTCTGAACGGCAAGTAAATCACTTACCGACGTATTGTACTTTTAGCAACCGGTAAACACAACCTACCAACCTGACAACCGATGCTGTAAATAAACAAAAAAGATCGATCGGCAAAAAAGTTTGAAACATATTTGAATTGACAGGTATTTGAAAAGTTGTTATGAATTCGACTTTATATATGTTTTTAATAGTTACAATTAAGTGTATTCTGTAAGTTCCTTGTGCTGCATTACTTTTATTTTTCTCTAATTTTTTTTGGGAATCAAACCACAATAATGTTTTTTTATTTCAACGTTTCTGTAGCGGTCCAGCTACCGTTGTCAAGAATAACTAGTAATAAAATAATTTTTGGTCCCTATCTGACACAACGAAAAAAATTTAAAAATTTGACAATATTTTGGAGTTTTTTTTTGTTGACATTCCACTGTTGGATAGCATCTCAATAATTAAAAATATTTTTTACCTTTTATTTCGACCTGCATGCGCTATAAGAACGATTTTTTCAGTACCTATTATAAATTATTAATATTATTTTGCTTTAAATTCAAAAATATACTGTAGACGTCACAAGAATAATTTATAGGTGTTTGTTAGCCATAAAATTAAAATAGAATTTTTTAATTTTGATTAGTTTACTCTGTAGTTTATCAGGTATTCAGGTATATAATGTTAGTGAATGTACTCAAGCATACAAAAATTTTCTTTGTAAAATAATTATCGAGATATCCGTATCTACCTTTGTATATTTCGGGGATAGGTACCGGTTATTGTTTATTGTTTTGAATAATAATTTGCAATTTTAGGGCGATAGGAAAATTTGTGTTTATCTTTAATGGGCTTACTGTTTACTGATACATATTCATGTTTATTATACAACACAAATAGGTTGAAAATGTCTTATTAGTCATAGAAATGCTTTTTAATTATTATTATTGTTTTAAGTAAAAACTATTCTGTAACTGATTGTGATTTAAAAAGAAAAAAATGTATGTTAACGTGTGTTATACATACGTAATTATACAGTTCTCGGCAAAAGTCGGGACCGGACAAATATCGAAGAAAATATAAATCTTTTGGAAAATCTTTTTACACCACAAATTTTTCTCCAACTCAAACTATAATTTGAAAATATTTTAAAATATACAGAATGTTCCAATAGAGTGTGGAGTAGGTATCAAAGTTATATTTTTTCTCATGGAACACCCTATATTTTATTGCATTTTCTGATTGCCACTAAAAAATTCAATACTCCTTCATAATGATTTCCTATACCTAAATACAGAGGGTTCCGAGTTATGCTGACTTTTTTAAAAATGTGAACTTTTCGAAAAAAATGAATAACTCACTGATATATCTAATACTTAAGCTCCAGCAAATTTTTTTTAAATCTAAACAGTTGGATATTCGTTAAATGTGACATTTGTTAAATGTATTCCGAGATTGAGTAGATACTGAATATCTCTTTACAGGGTGTTCAGAATTTTCAGTTCCATTATTAGATGAATCAATGTGCAGTACCTACCTACCTATCAGGCTTATTTTAAATGGAACACCCTGTATTTCAATAATTCATCATATTCAAAAAAATATCGTCTTTCGGATGGTAAGTGGGTGTCCTATACCTATAGGTATTATAGGTACTTTTCGTGCAATTTACAATTTTCTTAAATTGTACCTATGCTAAATCGGTTTTAAAACATCTGCAATACTCTCTAAATTTCAAACTAATGATCTTGGCATAGTTGTTGTAAGGAACTAAATAGATCATGTTTTAAGCCTTCAGAAAATATAGGGTTTTGCTATCCTATACCGAGTGGTTGAAAAGATTAAGCCACTCTCACAGAAAAATCACTATCCACTTAGAACTTAGACATTTTATGAAATAACAAAAAATTATGAAATAACAAAAAACAAAAAGATTATTAAGTAGGTACCTACTTTTAGTTGTTTGCTGTCAGTTCCGTTTTTATGTTCTAAATAATAATAATTGAACCAATCTTCAACATAACACTCGTATTGTGTGAAACTTTTTTGTTTTTTGTTATTTCATAAAATATCTCTAAGTGGATAGTGATTTTTCTCTGAGAGTGGCTATATCTTTTTAGCCACTCGGTATAGGAAAGCAAAACCATATATTTTCTGAAGGCTCAAAACATGATCTATTCAGTTTCACACAACTATGCCGAGATCATTAGTTTAAAATTTATAGAGAATTGCAGAATCGATTTAGCATAAAATTTAGGAAAATTGTAAAAGTAAAAGTATAATACCTAGGTATGGGACACCCTTTATACCATTCGAAAGAGGACATTTTTTTCATTAAAATACAGAGTGTTCCATTTAAAATAAGCCTGATACTGCACATTGAATGATCGAATAATGAAACTGAAAATTCTGAACACCCTGTAGAGAGATATTCAGTAGGTACCTACTTAATCGTGGAATACATTCAATGAGTTAAAAAAGTTATTAATTTTTTTCGAAATGTTCACATTTTTCAAAAAGTCAGCATAACTCGGAACCCTCTGTATTTAGGTATATAGGGAACCATTATGAAGGAGTATTATATTTTTTAGGGACAATCCGAAAATGCAATAAAATATAGGGTGTTCCGTGAGGAGAAAAATAACTTTGATACGCCACACTCTATTGGAACACCCTGTATATTTCAAAATGTTTTAAAATTATAGTTGAAGCAGGAGTAAAATTTGTGGTAGGTATAGAAATATTTTTCAAAAAAATTATATTTTCTTCGATATTTGTCCGGTCCCGGACTTTTGCCGAACTCTGTATAGTTCACCATTATAGAAAGTAGAAACTCAACGAAACCAATTTTCACTTTTAAAATACCTACCTTCAGTTTTCGAGATATTTTTAACTGACGGCTTATCTGCTGCACCTTGTATGGATATTATACTCACGTATATTAGGTGTAGGTCATCAAATTCAATGGGATTCATCAAAAATAATATTAACCCAATAATAAAAGACGGAAAATCAAAGGAAGTGCTTTAATACAACTAAATGCAGATAAATGTGTAGCTAGTATTTCAGCCGAATGTAGTCAAATTTGGTTACCAATGTTAGAAAGAGAAATTTACAATAATCAATTACCTGCGTTATCAGGATAGCATCATAAGTTTTTATCCAGGTTTTCTTATGATTTATAATTTGAATAGTTGTTAATCGATACCTACACATTTCAATACACAAAATCACAAAACATATTTCAAAAACTTAAATATTCATACACAAAAAAACTATCAAGAAACGCGTTTTATTAACATTTCCAATATAAGCGAAAAAAACGCGCTATCCCAATAAAAAACCGTTCCTGGAACGTGCACTTCACTGGATCCCATTTCTAGTAGACTATCATATCGTTGGAATGTCATAAAATAAAATATTTCATTTCACATTTTGCCACAGATATGATCTACTATGAATGGACCTTAATAAAAATTTGATAACAAAATTTTGCAGTCTTAAACTTCAAAATAATTTTTTGGTGGTCTAGTTGTCAAATTTTTTCTGTTGTGTCAGTTAGGGATAAAAATTAATTTCTACTTATTTTTTCTTGACAACGGTAGCTGGAATGGCTGGAACGCTAGGTACCGAAACGTTGAAATAAAGAATTTAAAAATAAAATATATTGTGGTTTAATTTCCCAAGAAATTAAAAAAAGAATGAATAATATACCACAAGGAACATACAGAAGGATATAACTATATAGGTACCTATCTACCTATATTATACCTATATAAACCTAGGTATCTGAAATATGAAAATTATTATTTTCATCTATATTTATTTTGGATTCTATTCACAACTGGTGATTTTCTACAAAAAAAGATCCTTCAAAACAAAAATATCTATGTTAACATCAGATAATGTCCGAAATGTGAAGTTTTGTATCACTGCATATGCTAATTAAAATTAAAAGCTTTGTTTAAGTTTTATGGTGCTTGGACACGAATGTTTTTCTTATCTCTGCAGGATATCCTAAATGGCCATTTTCCCAGTGGTTGCCGTTGTAGGTGAGAGAGAAAGTGGTGTCTTATCTCGAGTACTTATCTTATTCTCCCCTATTTACTGGTCAAATTATTATGTTAGCAGCACCGCATTGTTCCCTTAGCAATTGCCACACACTACTTAGGTACAGTTGGTTCGGTGAATCTTTTCCCATGCGTCATCATTCATATACAAACGCAATACATCAATACATTAAATGGCACGCAGGTCGTAGATTGATGGTTCAATTAGGATGTGGCTAAAATGACGGTGTACGTTATTTATTATTGAAGGTGGTGTAATAGATATTTGTAAATATTTTACAGCCATTTAGCAATATGTTACCTAAACTGTTAGTATTCCAGAGTTTTATGAAGTTATTTCGCAAATTTCCTTGCATAAGAGTTAGCATTAATAACAACTACCTCAGTAAAAACTTTGCAAATCAAAATTGCCCCTTTAGGGTTATGGCTGGCAACCATTATTATTGGGCCGTCCCACCCATACGGTTCAACAATGAAAAATAAAAATCTTTTGGGTTGTGAAAATAAATAATAAATATTATAAATATGTATATTTAAGACTCATAAATATATACAATAAATTTTATTTAATCGTCCTCATATTCAGAATCGGAGCTATCACCAGTATTTATGTCAATGGTAATTGGTTTAATGCCAATATCAACTATATTTTGCTCTCGGGCATACCACTTTCCTATAATTTCATGAGTATGCCTAACACATTTTTCACAAATTTGTTGATCACATTGTTCCAGTGCCTCTTTCCACATATTTATAACAGAACTATCTGAATAACCATCTTTTCCAATATATTTATTGTAATATGACTTGCAATTTGCCCAAATTAATTCAATAGCGTTGAATTCACAATGATATGGCGGTAGTCTCAGCACTTCATGACCATGTTCTCGTAGTAACCCATCAATTTTATACACGTTTCCTTTTCTATTCATTTTTGCAATTTGTAGCAATTCAGGTTTTGTAAGTTTTGTATCAAACTTAATGTTGTTTGTTGTCAACCATGTAACAATCTCATTTTTTGTCGAATTAGTAGAAGGTTGCTTTTCTAAAAGAACACTATGGTATGGAGCGTTATCCATAACAATAAGAGATGGCTCTTCTAAGTTGGGAATTAATTGAGTACTTATCCATTTAATAAAGATTTCATTGTTCATTTCTCCATGGTAATCAGCTACTTTAGATTTTGAGCAAAATAATAAACTGGCTTCAGAGACAAATCCTTTGGTGGAACCAGCATGAACAATTATAAAACGTTTACCATCATAACCATCTGGTTTACGAACACTTTTAGTACTGTTGTCTTGCCAAGAATATGTTTTATTTCTTTTCGAATAGATCCATGTTTCATCCAAAAATACAAGCTCTCTTGGGTGAGTACTTGAAAGGTTTTCCATATATTCACGTAGAAAATTGGCTCTCAAGGCTGCAATACTGGTCCGCTCCATTAAAGCTTTTCAATTGTCATCTTTGTTATATTTGAATCCCAATGTTTTTAACAAAATGATGAGAGATGTTTTGCCAATAGATAGAATTTCTCTTTCCCTTAATTCACAATTTAAGGTAGTCAAAGTAACATGCTTCTCTAAAACAAATACAAAAATTATAGTAGAGATTCAATTAGAACAAATACCATGTTATTAATGATATTATGATTGTTCATTCCATCAATGTTTAAACCTTGACTGTTCAAAAATAAGATAAATTTAATAGTTGACTTAAATTGTAATGTAGTCACAAAACTACTAAAATCTATATAAATACCTTCCTAAATTTTTCTTGAATATACCCTGATTTGAATACTCATTACAAAATACCTACAGCTACATTTTACCAAAAGATTTTAATCAAATAATAAAGAAATACTTACTCCGTTGGTACATATCATATAATGTGTCCCGTACTGCCATCTTAGCTCCCTCAGGTAGATCAGTTGTTTTGGATTTAGAACGAGTTCTGCTTCTGCCTGGGCTTGAAAGCATTTGATTGTTTTCTTTCCTTTTTTTTATAGCATATACTGTACGCCGAGATATTTTCAAGGCAGCAACTACCCTCTAACATAAAAAAAATTGATTGATGATAAGTATATTGCTAAACAAGCATGCACTTAAATATTTATGTTACCTCTTGAACACATGAAAGTGGTTCCAAAGGTCCTCCATTTCTTTTTTCCAACTCAAAATACTCCAACACATTTAGAACCAGCTCCTGTGCTTGCGAATTTAACGTTTTTCCAGGCATATTCTAAAAATAAAAATCATTCATAAATAATTCTGGTCTTTCAGAAAATGAGGTCAATATTTTCTACATTGGTGGAAGCAAAATATGTTTCATATAATTCAGTTTGATGGAACTCTATCCAGAATCATGATGAAATGTCAATTTAAGGTTAGTTTTCATTGCAAAGTAAATAAATAAAAAGTAGATGAATAATCTTTACTTACCCCAAATATTCGAACACTCAGGTATAAGTTAGTCGTTATAACAACTGTTTTTGAAATAAATTTATATGCAAGGGAAAAAAACGAATGAAAATGTAAAATAAAAATGTAAACAAAGTCTTCGGTCTGTCAACGTACAAATGCGTACAAATTCGCGTTAAACCTATCGCCGACATTCATCATATGGCTATCTCTGTTTGTTATATTATGTTGTAATGGAACAAACGGTTTCATTTCGGGGGCTTAGATTCTGTGAGAAGGAAAGAGACGTACTACAAAAAGTAGTATGTGAATAATTTCATACATGGGAAAAGATACAGCGAACGGACTGTATATGTGGTTATAGTTGTTACCCGAAAAGGTGCGAATAAAAACATTGGCGGGGATTTAGAGAATATCCGTATGGGTTCATAAAATATTTCTGTGAAAATATCGTTTTAAGCTTTGTAGAAGCTCATCTATCCGCTAAGAACAAAACGTAAAACATTGATAAAACTATGTTGTCGGAAAAATGGGACTGGGATCTTCAGATTTTTCAATAACTAGGTACTTATTAATTTAAAATTTAGCATACCTATCTATTTATTAGGTGCGGTCTTTGGCCACCAATTGTTTTGACCGCACTCACGCGCTACACACCTGCTAGGATTGGCTGTTTATAAGGCGAGTTAAATTTGGGTTTTCGAATTTTCTTTCTTTTAAGGTAAGATTTTTGGAAACACAATTCTTGGTCTTCCTTCGTAATAACTTCTCTCGCCTCGGACTCAACAAAAAGTAAGTAGGTACGTTTAGGTACTTTTCTGATATGTTAAGAATAGGAAAGCTTTATTGAAGGCAGTATGCTAATAAAAAGTTAATGTACCTTTATTGTATTTTCCATGGGGGGTGTCAACCCCCAAAATCCCTCCCTTAAAACGCCCCTGCCTACTTGTTCTCGATTTTTATGGACCTTCACGTACAGATTGCGAAAAAGCTTATCGAACCGTCCTGATTACACAAGTACGAAAAGGAAAATATGAGAAAAACAGCTTGAAAGAATGAGAAAGAATAAATGTGCGCGCGCATCGAGGCGTGTACCTACTTAGCTCTTGAGGCTGGCCGGATGTTAATTGACCTTTACAGAGAGGATTCACTATGTGATGGTGCCTATTCAGTATGTTCCCTACATGGAAGGAGTGAGGGTGTCGAAGAAATAAAAAAATACAATCGTTTTTACGTGATATGTAGGTACATCTTAAAATTAATTTTTGTCAACTTTATCATTTCTGACCGCGTTGACAATTAATTTCTAACTACAATAGAATATTATTTTAGCCATTGTAACTTGAAAATAAAAGAGTATTTCTTGAGAGAACCATAATTAACAAACTGAAAATCCCTTCCATTAATAAATTGAATTGAAAAAATAAAATAATTAGGTACCTACCTAGATACACCTATTCTGAACATAAAATATAAACTTGAAAAAATTAAAATAAAAATCCATTCTAAAGGTAAACATAACTTTAATGAATTGAGTGCTCAAATAAACCAATCCAATGGGGCAATCAACATTCGACCAGCCTCTGGAACTAAGTACACGCCTCGATGCGCGCGCACAATTATTCTTTCTCTCTCATTCAAGCTGTTTTTCTCATATTTTCCTTGTCGTACTTGTTTAATCAGGATGGTTCGATAAGCTTTTTCGCAATCTATATAAGTGTAGGTAGATACTCAGTACGTAACAATAGTTTTGATTTTTTTAAAAATTGCGGACTTGATTTTTGACATACCTACTTCCGAAACACTTTTTTGTATCTACTTCATATAATTTTTGTGATGTGTGCTGGAAATATTACCAACGAGGAAAACCGTAAATAGTCGTAGCGTGTCGCGATTCAGGTTTTCCTTTACTTAATTATTTCCTGTAGCAGACATTCTGTAATTCAATTTAAACAGATGAATATGTAAAATAGTTTTTCTAATTGACTGATTACTTTTTAATTGCCTCTCGTATATAGGTAGTAACAAAACCAATTCCATTAATCGAGATATCATAACGTTTTGTAAAAGGTGTAACATTCTATTTAGATAATCTCCATATTCCTAAATGTTTTTTTTATGTGGGTAAGTACCTAAAATGAAGTATAAAATAAAATAAGAACAGTGTGTGTATCTACATAAAATTTATTAGGACAGGGAAGCTGCACTAACAGCAT
>CAJUYI010005413.1:0-15798 GCA_910591695.1 Galerucella pusilla
GCTGCCAGATTATGTCAGGTAAGCGTGGTACAACTCGGTAGTCTCCGAATCAATCATGTTGGTGTGAAGTTAAAATGGAGTATCTTCAGTACTTGTAGTCATGGCGACAACATGTACCTACTCGCTGAAGTAAACATTTTATCGTTAATTCTAAGCCAACGACGTGTAAAATATGAGAAAACAAATATTAATTCAAAATAGTGTCTTTTATTAAATAATGATGAAGTAATAAAAAAAACATGAGTGATTGGATCGAATGAGGTGGAGACAAAAAAGCAGTGGATAGTTATAACGTTGCTGGTCTCTTATTCTTCCATTGCTCTTCGACAGTAGTGGGTGAATAGGGACCACCTCGGTAGCCCAAGAGCGAAATAAGGAACACAGATTGATAATCGGGTATTTATTCATTATAAAATGTACATGTTCCCGGCTACAAATAAATAGATTAATTATGTTCCTTAACAAGCTGAACCAATTGGTTACATATTTCTCTAATATGGCGGTTAATTCAATCCACTTCCGGTACAGTGAAAGCAGTGAGAGCCGTCAAAGGAGTCACCCGTCACCCGACAGAATAAGGAAAGGTCAGATCACAGAAGAGCTAGACGTAGAAGAAATACTTAAAGTAATCGAAAAGTACCAACTAAAATGGCCAGAGTACAGAACAACAGAGAAGGAGGAAATCCGAGAAAAACAGAACCTAGATATCACCAATTTCACAGAAAAGAAATGAGACTTGGTTAGAGGTACTAAGAATGACAAAAAAGAATGGGAAAAGTTTGTGCATCATAATTAGATGAAACAAACGAAATTGGGATTCAAAAAGTCCTCATATTTTAAGTACTCTTCAATAACTTTTCCTCATTGCGATTGAACACAAAAAGAAAAGTTAAGGTGGACACGTGAGCCGTTTCGCCAAATATTCAGTAGTTTTGTCAGAAAACGACCTGAAGTTGAAAAATGTTGATTCTGAACACCAAACCACTCATTAAAAAAACTGCATATGACACACACACTATGTACATAATCAGAAAGAATCCTACTTCGTTTACTACAATTTTTATCGATACTTTGTACCTACTTTCTCTCTTTGAGTTTTTGTTTCTCAAAGACATACACTACTAGTACAATGAAATACTAGAAGAGTGAACAGACGTATTCCACAGATGTTGCGTGTCCTACTATTAACAAGGTAGAAATGATTTGATTTTTTCTGTGGTTATCTAATAATTGTTATATAATTAGGATAAAAGTATGGAATAGTACATCATACACCAAGTTGGTGAAGACTATTACTATTGTCCGAGCACCAAAATCATTTCGCAAGTGGCTTTGCCCCGAGCGGAATAAGGTGCGAGGTTTATAAATGTTTTCAACACCATGGTGTATATACAATTTTTCCACTCCCAGCCAAATTTAGGACAAAAATTAAAAATAATTCACAAACGCACCACGAGAAGCGTTTACTACGTCGTCTGACTGGCGAGTAAATTAATTTTAATTAATTAATTATTTTAATTAGTTAAAAAGTATCCTAATGATTTAGAAGAAAAATTAGGAAATGAATGTATTAATTTACAATGTCAGCTCAAAGATTCCCTATATAGCGAATACGGAAGATGTACGCTCCGCACAAGAAATAATACAATGTATTGCATTCTCGGAAACTTCGAGATGTTTATCCGAATGTAGACATTGCTCTGCGTATTTTTTTGAGTACTTCCGCTACCAACTGTTCAGGAGAAAGATCTTTCTCCACCTTGAAAAGGGTTAAATCTTATTTACGCGCAAGTATGGGCCAAGACAGACTTATTGCTTTGGCATTACTGTCTATTGAAGCTCAACTAGTTCAAGAAATGACATAGTTGCTGATTTTGCTCGGGCAAAAGCCAGGAAGAAGAGATTTACAGATTGAGCAATACATTATAATTTGAAAAAAATGCTCATTATCATTTGTTATGCTAGCTAGAGTATAATAAAAAAATTTTGTATTATTTAATAATTATATTTGAATAAAAAATAGAGCACTCTCTAATGCTTCTCATTATGAGTCGTGTAAAAAATAAAAGCTATATTTTAGTAACAATTGTGAATCAAAATATATATAGAATTTTGTTGATCTAAAAGGGCGGCGTATCAGACAGGGCCTAGGGCGGCAATAAGTTTAATCCGCCACAGCAAATGATTTCATCTTGATAGGTGATTTCAAGCAGCAAATGTGTTAAAGACAATCTCCTGGGTATACAAAATTATGTTGCACACGTTTTTGTTGAACTACTATCCCTGAATTCTCAAAATATTTGAATTTGTCCATTATTGACCTAGGTTGATAATGGAAAATTATTAACCACCAATAGAGAAATTCAACTTGTCAGTTGGCTAGAAGAAGCAATAATGGTCAACTTCACAGCAGTAGTGGAAATAGTAATTTACGTTACAAGACCAGAAAGTAGTGTTTTTCAGGTCGAGACAAGCAGACTCGCCTACGGCTCGCCCTGGAAGCTTGGTGAGACCTGAAAAACACTTATTTTCGGGAGCGTAACGTACAATATTTTTTCAAGACGTACACTTCGATATACATTCAATTCTTTATTTTACTTTTTATAACAAAGTGATTAAAAAAACTAAAACCAGATAAAATAATAAGTTTGACATAAACGAAAAATTAAAAATCAACGAACTGTCATCACTCGACAATATATCGAGACGTTGTTACCATTACCATAGTAACGAAATCAAGGTAGATCGTATTATAAAAGAGCGATTGGAAAAATTGAATAAAAATGGACGTCAGGGACCGAAAATAGTTATTTTCTTAACAAGTGCGGAAAGTGATGCTTTCCCGCACGCGACTGCAGTTGTCCCGAAAGACACTTTACGCATGAGTTAGGAACATTATTTTTTTTACGACCGTATATACAAAAAAGTATACCAACCCATTTTTCAAAGTTATTTTATTTCAACATACATATACAAAACTTTAACCAAAAACTATTATTATTATAAATTATTATTACAAATATTTTTTTTTTCCATTTTGGGAGCCGTTCAGATGCCGGGAGCACTGCAGCCTATTGGCTTATTGTACTCTGCTCCCATATTTAGTCCACCCATCCAGTTATCCCCGTACCTTCGAGTAGACGGTATAGGTCCATTTGATGTGTGCCATATACTTCAGGTGGCACATTGGCCTCCCCGAAGATTGCCTGTCTCCTCGAGTGCAGTGCCTCACATTCAGACAAGATATGGGTCACGGTCTCGTTCTCCATGCCACATAGTCTGCAGCTGAGGTCCCCGTTATATAACCCCATTTTATGCAGGTGATCTTTTAACGGGGTATGACCTGTTAGATAACCTGCAATAATTCTTAGCTTATTCCTGCTGATATTCAGTAGTTCTTTGGCCCGCTTTGCACATGTGTCACCTATGAAGGTTTTGCTGTGTACCTGTTTCGGAGTGTTCCTCCAATGAAGTCTATGTTGGCTTTGTACCCATTTTTGTATTTGCGCTCGGACTACCTTTTTTGTGGTCCCAAGAGCTGGTTCTGGTCCAACATATACTGTTGCTGAACCTCTTTTTGCGAGTTCATCAGTTTGTTCATTTCCAGAAATACCATTATGTCCCGGCACCCACACCAATCTTACTTTAATGTGGTCTGCCAGTTCATTTAGTTCTTTCTGACATTCTTCTACTAGTCTGGATGTTACCTTGCGGCTATTTAAAGCCGCAAGGGCTGCCTGGCTATCAGTTAGTATGTTTATCCTATGAATGTCAGTCCTATATTTCTAGGATGGCATAGATCTCTGCCTGAAATACAGAGGTATGTTTGCCTAGTGAGAAAGAGCCTTTTGTGTTTCTCTTTTCACTGTACACTCCTGCTCCTGTTCCTTCCCCTGTCTGTGATCCGTCTGTGTACCAGGTCTCTCCTCGGGGAAATTTCAGTCTGCTTGGGTCTTGCCAGTCCTTTCTGTGAGGTATTTCTACCTCATATTTAGGGCTTGGGAGAAGTTTAGTGGCCATATAGTCTGTTTTCATATCTAAAATGGCTTCACTTATGATGTCTTTAACAGATGTGTGTCCTGATCTAACTATTTTGTTGCTCAGATTATCTTGCTGCCTAAATAGTCCCATCCTTGCTTCCCCCATTATCACGAGGTGTAGTGGAGGAAGGTCGAATAAGGCTTCTAGTGCTGCCGTTGGCGTGCTTCTCATGCATCCTGCAATGCTGAGACATGCAAGTCTTTGCACCTTGCCTAGTCTCGTCATTGCATTCTTTTGTGTCGTCTTTGTCCACCAGACCAAAGACGCATATGTTATTATGGGTTTAACCACTACACTGTATATCCAGTGTATCATTCGCGGACTCAACCCCCATGTTTTACCACAAGTTCGTCTTGCCATCATTAGTGTGGTTTCCGATCTTGCTGCAACTTTTTCCATTTGTTTGGACCATGTTAATCTCGAGTCAATAATCACCCCGAGATATTTAACATCCATAACCATTGGAATTTCCGTACCTTGAAGGTATAGTGGTCCCAAACCTGCCAAGTTCCTTCTCTTGGTGTAGGGTACTAAGTTTGATTTGGTGGGACTTATATTTAAACCCACCTCTGTCGTCCATTTCGTTACTATGTTCAGAGCCTGAACTAATGTGCATGTCCACCAGTTTTTCCAATGTCTTCAGTACAAATGACATCAGACTTATGGGTCTCAGGGATTTCGCTTTATTGTCACCTGTTTTACCAGGTTTAGGAATAAAGACCACCCTAACATTTCTCCAGACCTTTGGTATGTACCCTAGTCCCATACTTGCTCTAAGGATCGTACACAGATCCCGTCCGGTCCCGGTGATTTATATGGCTCAAATGAGTTAATTGCCCATTTTATTTTGCTTTGATTAACCACTTCCCTAGATACTTTCCAACTTTCCTCGTTACTCCGATTTGGAGTCCTCGAGACCATTTATTGTTCTGTATCTAATGGTTCATCACTTATTTTGCATTCTGGAAAATGTACTTCGAGAAGTTCTATCAGAGTTTCCTTCCCGCTTTGTGTATATCTCCCATCTCTTGTCTCTAATGAGTTAATTGTCCTTTGAGGATCTTTGGAGAGTATCTTTTGGAGTCTAGCACATTCAGAAGTCTGTTCTACCTCTTCACAGTGTTTCCTCCATGAGTCTCTTTTAGCGATTCTCAGAGCCTTGTTGTATGACGTCAGAGTTTTCCTATATACGGTCCACTCTCCGTCTTTACTTGCCCTATTGAAGAGCTTTCGTACTTCCGCCCTTGAAACTTCAAGGTCGTTATTCCACCAGGGCACATTCCTGTTGGTTCTCCTTGTAGTTTCGGGGCAGTTGCGATTGAAGGTAGACACGATAGCTTCTTGGAATTGTTCCGCAGCTAGGTCTAGATCCACGCTGTTTCTTACCGTCTCTCTCACCCTTTGGATTTCAAGGCCTAGGTCCGCCTGATAGGCCTCCCAGTTAGCTTTCCTTGGGTTCCGGTAAGTTTCAGTTTCAGTGCTAAAACCTGTTAATGTGTAGCTTATGTGTCTGTGGTCCGAACAACTCACCTCATCAGTCACATGCCATTTTTTAACAAAACTAGCTATAAAAGTAGTTGCAATTGTTATATCTAGAACCTCCTTTCTATTTATTGTTACAAAGGTAGGTTTGTTTCCCACATTTAATATGTCCAGATTATTCTCCATAATAAATTGTAGTAAAGACTCACCTCTTTGGTTGGTGTTTGTGCTTCCCCAGGTTGTGTGATGTGCATTCACATCTCCCCCAATGATCAGATGCGTTCCTTTGCCCCGACATCCTCTCACTAGTTCCTCCACTTCCCTGGATGGTGGTTGTTCAGAAGCATCTCCTGGTAGGTAGACCGATCCGAGAATAATCTCCCTCGGTCCCCCATCAGAGATGAATCTTACTTTGACCGTGGTCAGGTCTCTGAAACAGAAATGATTTAAAGGCAGTATCTTTATATTATTTCTTACTATTATACAGGCTCTAGGTACTTGGGAGGACCTATCGTAAATCAATTCCCCTCCTATCCCTGATAAACCCATAATTTTTCCCTTGTTCACCCAAGGTTCTTGTATGAGGGCTACATCGAATCCCCCCATTACTTTCGTAAGGACTGCAGATGCAGCCTTACTGTGCTGGAGGTTCGCTTGTATTATTCGTACCCCCGCCATCTGGTCCTCTTAAAACTCGGAAGACCACCCTTCCGAGACCGTAGTATGCTCGGAAGCCCATCGTCTCCAGAGTCTTAAAAGAAGCCTCATCAATGGAGAAGGTCAGCGTTTGCCCCTTTCCATCGTCTTTTCTTCCTTTGAGGGTCCATTCCTCCGTTTTGAGGCTAGCATTTTGACTAGCCAGACGGTCCTTTAGAATGGACTCTTCCCTTATGGCACCTGGAACGTGCACGAGGACCAGGGGCCTTCTGGGGAGGTCTCCTGATCCAACAACTGTCAGATCAGCACCTTCCCAGAGCTCGCCCAGGCCTTCCACCGCGTTCCTGAGCCATTCCTTCGTGTATTCATTCCCACAGGTCATCCAGAGGACCCCTGAATGGAATGAAGTACGTTGGAATTGGAGTCGGTTTGCGCTTCCCCCAGGGGTGTCAAACACGGCCTCCTCCAAGCGGTTTTGAATCAGTCCTGCCTGTTCCTGATTCAGGGTGTTTTCTGGATGGCGTCTGTGGATCACCGCCATCCCGAGATTTGCTGTTGCATCCTTATAGGAGACAGTCTGCACTTTCGTGCTCCTGTTTTTTTTTTTGCAACATGCATATTAGGTGGAGTTGAGTTTTCAGATCGAGGTCTTTTACCTTTACCTGTCCCTTCTTTTCCACCTGTATTGGAGTGTCCCGACGTTGTCGGACCTGAGCTTGTCTTCATCAGGACTTTTCCTGACTTGGACATTCTATTTCCCGATTTTGTCGGTTCATGCTCCTTTTTCTTTCCAGCTTTGTTTGGGTCTTTTTCCACCCATGTGCCGGCTGCTTTTTTCTGTTCCCTGATGAGTTTCTTCCTCTGGGCACCAGATAGTTTTTTGGGCAAGGTCTTGTTGGTTGCCTTACCCTTTTCTAAGGAGTCCTTCCCTCCTTGTTCTTTTGCCTTTGGAGTACAGACTTTAGCTACTGTCTCCTGACAACTTGTGTCGTTACAGTCCATTCCTGTAACGTTTTGATTTTCTTTAGAGGAGTCCTTATCCTCCTCCTTACTGCTTTGGTCCATATTGTTCCCACGAGCAGCTAGGGAATGTAGGTCTGCCCAGTCAGAGCCCCGCATGACTGGGTAAGGCTATATACAACAGGGTGCGCCAGTTGCCCTGAGGTTAGTGGTCTAAAAACCGAATAACCCACGGCCATCCATCCCTTCAGCGACCACTCAACCTTAGGATTTGGCAGGTTTTTTATAGTGGTCCCCATCCACGCAGGTCAGGCAATTAAGCCAAACCCCCCGAACCACATAGCTCGGCATACCTCTCACTGGCCTTACCCTAGCGAGGGGGTCGTTGCTCTGCTATGTAGTTTTCGGTTTGCGTCACGAGCTTGTCAGCGATTGGTTATTCGGTCGGCAATGTTAGGCGTTTATAGCCCTCATCCTTCCTTATTTACCAATGGACCAGTTCTTTCATTTGCATGACGTCCCTGGCCTTCCCCTATCCGCAACCTGGGACGCTTCCGATAGGTAGCTCAACCCATTACCCTCCTATGTCGCAGGGTAATGCACAAAAAGTTGACTCTTGGACAAGCCGCAGCGTGTCCTCGAAACTTAATGAGCACGGATTACAAATATTAATATTAGAAACACAATTTGTTGCATTCTGTAAATTACTTAGAATTGCCTGTCCAGTGGAGTTGTTTGGTGTTAATAACTGTTAAGTAGATGAGGAAGGTTGCAGGTCACATAAAGATGTCGATCACGGTGACGGCAACGGTTTTAAGTCATTTGTATATGAAATAATTTTATTTGATATATTTTTTTATATCAAACCCGGGTGGTTTGATAGTTGTTTCATGACATTACTTTAAATAATGTACAGGGCTATATCAAAATATCTTCATTATCTTCATTATTTTATATTTTCAAGAAATTAAAAATGCAACAAAAAGCCTGAAAAGATGTAGATTTTATTTGATGGTCTATTTATTCACCTGTAGTAACAATAGTTATAAGTTCCGAAGTAAAAAGCTATCTAATAAGGTCAAAGTTTGCATAATTTTACTTTCAGAGCTAAAATGCGTGCGGGAAAGTGGGTTAAAACGCACGGTCGTAGAAAAAAGCTTGTTCCGGTCCCTGGCGTCCATTTTCCGGTCTTGATCGGCAAAACGTTATTTTCTGGACGGAAAATTGTCCAGAAAGTATGGCGTGCCGTTTTGGTAATGAATAACATCGTTTAAAAAAAAAATAAAAATATCTCATCTTTCAAAAATGTTTGTTCCCTAATTATTCTGTTAATGAATTAAAATTATGTTTTTTATAATAATAATACACGAATTTCCATTATGAAGAACATAATAGAAATTACCGATTTAAATTTATGAAAAACATAATAGAAATTCATGAATTAAAATTATGAAAAACATAAGTAATAGAAATTCAATTTCCATTATGTATTGAGGTTGCCCATACTAATCTAATGCAAGTACCTGAAATCGGATAGTAAATGCATTACTGCAGAATAGGCAACCTCAATAAGGTAAGTGTACCAATGCCTGGCACTGTCCCAAAAGCTGGCAGTCTTATAAATAATTTCCAAAAAATAAGAATACGGGCACGTTGAGGTCAACTTTTGATACTGTAGAGCCATCTTTGAATATTTTGGGACACATATTTCATAGACACATTGTTTTATAAAACAGAAAACTGTGTTTTTGGCAGTTGATAGAAACCGCGCCATTTGGGCTTAGTAAAAACAGCTTGTCCATTCTCAGGTGTTTGGATAAGAAAGTGGTCTCCGATAAAGGTGAAAATTTCCGTTTAAACTTATCTAAAAGGTAAATATTTGCTCTTCTGGCAGTAAAATACGGCATTGAATGCCAGCAAGCTATATAAAGTTCCCCATACCACCTTGTATTACAAACACATAAAAATATTCTTTATGATATGACAGCACTGACAAACAAATTTCTCAGTCAAAAAAAATAAACAATAGGGGTGCTTTTGCCGTAGAGGAAATGAGAGATTAAGATTTTACAAGTTAACTTTTTTAAGTTTTTATAACTCAATTTCTTAAGAGTTTTTTAAGTTAATTTTTATGTAATAATAGTTTTTTTCAATAAAATACCATGTTAATATTTCATTAAACAGCCTTTAGTAAGAAAGACTATTTTCATTTTTTTAGCTGTCAGCTATAGGGACGTTACCTGTCAGCTATTGGTGCATTACAATTTTCTCATGTCAGCTACTAGTACAAATGGAAATGAGCAAATAATATGTTGAAAAAATATTTTAATTGGTATTATAAACGAGATAAGAATTTTTTCCCTTCAATAGAACGCATATATTCAGTATGCACAAACACAAATGGGACCTCATTTTTCGATTCTCTATTAATAACTAAATTATTACAGTGACCATTCCCTTATAGCAGTGGTTCCCAAACTGGGGGGCGCGCCTCCCTGGGGGGGGCGTGGAGAAAGTCCAGGGGGGGCGTGACACCCAAAAGAAATAAATTAAAAAAATTACAAAAATAATTTCCCCAGATTTTTGAAATAAAGTCTTTCTAAGTTTTCAAAATTGTTTCTGTAATGTTTCAATTTCCACGTTTTTTTACCAATTTCCACGCTTCCACATGAAGAATATTCACTTGACATAATGGTCAAGGGTTTGTAAAAAATTAAAGCCATTGTTTAAAATGAAACAGATCAAAAATCCTTTGTTCAAAAAACAATTAATTTAATTTGCAAATTAGAGAATAGCTGATATGTGTAGGGGGGCGTGGGGGGTCTCCAAACAACCAGATGGGGGCGTGGTACAAAAAAGTTTGGGAACCCCTGCCTTATAGTGTCAGGCATTGGTACATTTACCTTACGTAATGTAAATTGAATTTCTATCATGTTTTGAATAATTTTTTAATTCTTGAATTTCTATTATTTTTTTCATAATGGAAATACGTGTATTATTATTATTAGAATCATAATTGAAATTCAAGTATTAAAATTATGAAAAGCATAATGGAAATTCAAGAATTAAAATTATGAAAAACATTATACAAATTCAAGAATAAAAATTATTGAATAAATAATACAAAACGGATTTGTATTATGTTTTTCATAATTTTTCCATTATGTTATCAATAATTTCAATTGTTGAATGTCCATTGTGTTTTTCATAATAATAATACACGAATTTCCAGTATGAAAAACATAATAGAAATTACAGATTTAAATTTATTAGAAACATATAGATAATAGAAATTCAAGAATTAAGATTATGAAGAACATAATAGAAATTCAATTTACATTATGTAATGAGGTTGCCTATTCTGCAGTAATGCATTTACTACCCATCCGATTTCAGGTATAGTTGAAATAATACCCTTCTTGGTGTGCGTCATCAATTGTTAATCTCCTTCTATCACATTACGTAGGAAGAAATGGAAAAAAAGGCAGGTCTGTGATTAATCCTAATAAAAATATCACAATAATGAACCGTTTGAATGTTTTACAAGTTAACCCTAATCTTTGACTTACAAAAATTTGATTGGTTGATGTTTAGATTACGCGCCAGCGCAACCTATCAATCGCGAGGTTAAAATACTATGAAGGCGTAACTTTCGTAGCGGCAATGTGTCTTACGTCTTTTTCTACTGTCACCACTGACAGTTCTTGTCAGGTGTGTACTTTGTTGCTTACGGTCAATTATTATTTATGAAAAGTTAACAATAATTTTATTGTTTTATTTATTCAAATGATACAATAATATGCCAAGATCTACGAGAAAACATCAACATTTTGAAAGTTCTCAAGTATTTTTAGTTAGAAAAAGAAGCTGGTAATTATTAATTTCATAGCCTTCTCGGCTTTGGCTTAATACGATCCTGATGATTTTATTTATCAAATTTAAGGTTAGCTATATGTCAAAATAGCAAATAAAATAAACGACATGCCGAAAACCCGGATATACGTCACAATTGATGACGCACACCAAGAAGGGTATTATTTCAACTATACCTGCATTCGATAGGAGCGGGTAAACATACAACACGGCTCCACCTACTTTGGCAAGTTTATCTGAAACCGTGAAGGGAATGCAGTCGAAAACATTCGACATTGCCACGTTTAACTATAAAAAAGTTGAAGTACTGATTATGTAGTGAGAATAATTATAAATGGGTCTTTTTATTATCAACAATATTAAAAATATGATTGAACGTTAATTTTATAATGTGCTTGTTTCCTTGGATTTATTCTATTAACATTATTTTCCAGTTCATGAATATTGAAAGAGAACACTTTTCCAAATTTGTTATGGGCTTCTTAAAGCTCTGGCAACGTTGTACGAAAACCATAATGACCACACCCTCCGATTACATAATTGGTGATTTTTATCGACCAGGTGACTTCTTATTGGCAAGCGCGTGCGTTATGTTCTTCCCTCTCACTTCGTCAATTGACTGATATTGATTTATCCAGTGGCGTTGGTATTGTCAGTTAACTTTGTAATTTCAGTTTCACTTGGTAAAATAGGTACCGTACGCCATTTGTATGTTTGACAGATATACGCCATGTTTTTCCTCGCCTCTTACCGATGCCGCATAGCTCCAGATAAACTCACCAAACTATACGTCAAATTTAGTAGTTGAGGTGCATATGCGTCCAAGCAGACTTTAACCTTCTATTCGATGTGACTGAATGTGAGCTGATAGGAGCGGGTAAACATACAATGGGGCTCCATCAACTGCGCATGACTCAAGACTTTGCCAAATTTAGAAGTACCTAACAATATTGAAATAAATATGTAAATATCAGAAATATAAAACTAAAAAAAAACAAGAAAACCCAGGCCCAAAACAGGTTGATCAAAGTGTAACTATGTATAAAAATATTTAAAAAAAAAACCAGCAACCAAGAAAACGTTGCAGCGGAATAGTCCGATTAGAGCATTATAGTATAGTGTAACTCATAGATAACATAACACTGAGTGTTAACTAATGCTAATGTGATTACCTTGAATTGTATTACAAATATTTTATGCAGGTTAATTTTAATCAACTATATTAATTTGAATTACATTTGAAAAGCATTATTTCACCATTGGGCGGCTTTTTCCTTCAAGGGGATTAAAAATATGGGTCATCACATTAACAATAGTTATAGTTACACATCATAGTACCTACCTACTTCATAAAGTTTATCAACCTTCTATGGGCGCGTTGTATCAAATACCCAATCTCTGTTCAATGATAACTGATCTTTAGACTATTAAAGATTGGTGTATTTATTATCAATCAATTATATTAGTCTAAAAGTCTACACATCAGTTGTCATTAAGTTGTATTTAGGAGTTTGATATAACTCGCCCTATGAGACAATGACAAAAACTAGCCAAGTGACAAAAAGAACAGTTTGAATAAGTTAAGGCCCATTGCACGACTACCTACCTCAAAAGAATATTTTGTTTTTATTGTGACTAATTTAAATTATTTTGTTTCAGTGTGATAAAAATGGAGACGGATTTGTCAGCATTTGCGAATTGAGAGAATTTTTGGAAGCTGAAGAGCGTTCTAAAATTCCAGATAATATATTAAAATGTGTTGTGAACAAATTTGATAAAAATTCAGACACACAATTAGATTTCGAAGAATTTATAGAAATGGTTAACAATAAGACATTCCTTGAAACGTTCCAAAATGCAGCAAATAGGTAAATCAAAAATTATACAAGGTGTTTCATTGAAAATGGTTCATATAGTATCTGGAAAATCTTAGCACATAATATAAATATTTAATCTAAGACATCTTAATATATTTCTCCTCATCCAGATATGGGGTGTTTTGTTTTAAAATATTATACACATAGATCAGGATATTTCAAATAGTGGTATTACACCAAGGGGTATAATAAAAGTCATGGTTTCGAATTTCCATTATAATCCAATCAATGAAGTAAACATTTCCATTACTTCGAAAAATAATTATTCGAAAATACTAGAATGGACTTACAACTTTTTGCAAATTATTGTATGTATATTGGGATGACTTTCACTGAAAGATCTATTGTGCCCCCTTACTTCTACTTAGTTGGGGAGAGCCTCAGAGACTAGTAGCTTCTTTAGTCCTCTTTCCCTGAGAAATTTCAGGACATCTGCATACTTCAACATAGGTAAAGGTCCCTCTTCTATGTGCTATTCGTAAGTATGTGGATGGAGGTTTCTTCTTCCATGCCACAAAATCTACATTCTTTTCCATCCACTATTTTGAGCTTTTTCAGGTGCCCGTTCAGGTGACAATGTCCCGTTAGCGTATTTCCATAGCATACTACTATGCAGAGCAGGTCGTTGTCTGTACCGTAGTACACTATGTAAGGTCTTTTGAGGCTACGCCGCATTACAATATGTACTGCGATGCAGAAATCGCTCTGCTCTTAAAGCTAGTATAATATGTAATCCCCATTCCCTATTTGTATACTACAAACGCTACTCAAATACAGATCTCGCCATTACGTATTACCCCCACCAAAATTCGGGGGCTAAATCAATACAAGCTGGAAGACCAGCAAATACCTCAACTATTAAAAGGATGCCCAAGTGTATAAGATCCCTTTTGAAAAATGTTACAAGCGATAGACCCAATGCAAAGTCTCATTGAGTACTTACTCGCATACACAACCTTGATGAGCCCGTTCCACCCAGGATGTTCCTCTCTAAGCGAGGTACATCTCCGGGGAGGACTTCCACCACTTCCCCCCATCTTATCCGATGGATCTCATCATCATAGTTCGCGTTTCGGCGTACAGCTTGTCCCTAGCTAAAAGGGCTAGCAGCTGGGGGGCGAGCCGTCTTCTCTTTGGCCGTGTAACCTTGGTGGTTTTTTCTTCGGCGATCTTCCGTTGTGCCTGTGTCTTTCGTTGTGTGTGTTTGCGCTGCCTCTACAAAGTGCGTCCACAAGCGACTTTAAGCCATTAGCTGAGCTAATAGCTTTGTCACCTGTTCGAGGATCTGTTGTTTTGTTGTTGTCGTCGTTGTTGTTTTCTTGTTAGCTGCGGCTTGGGAGTAGCTGACTCCTGTCTTTTTTACTGCTGTTGCTGTTGTCCTTGTCTTCTGGTTGTTTGGGGCTTCTGGGCATCCTTTGTAGTTTTTCGGGTGTTCTCCCTGGCAGTTTGTGCAGGTGGCCGGCTTAGTCTTCGGTCGTGGGCAGTCGTTGGATCGGTGTGGTCCTCCGCACTTCACGCATTTAGTATTTACGTTACACGTCGTCTGTCCGTGGTGGAAGCCTTGGCAGTTGTAGCACTGCTTCGGCCCCTTTCCTCTTCTTTGTTCTTCCCACCTGATCCTCACGTTCTGGATATGTTGGATTTTCCGGATTTTTTCTTTTTCTTCAGGCTCCAGCTTCACCAGGTAGATGGGTAGCGGTCTTCTCTCTCCCCTTGTCTCTCGATTTCTTCCTTGATTTCCTTGGTGTCCTCACAGTGCGTTAGTCCTCGAATGACGATCCTTGCCATCCTTTCTTCTTGTGGCATATACGTATACCACTCCACTTCTTTTCTTTCTTCTCTCAGGTACCTTGTGAGGTTCCTGTAGTTCTCTGGTCCGTCGCAGGGTATTTTCACTCCGAGTCTTTCCCGGATTATTATGTATCTCGTCTTTATGTTTCGTCTTTAGATTTATTTTCTTACGGAGCTCCAGTGGTGGATGCTCCGCAGACTGGCGGGTGGTGGTCGGTGCGTCGTCGTTGTCTTCTTGTTTTCGCTGATGGCCTCGTCCATCATCGCTTCCTCGTTGGCTTTCCTTCGGGCAGCGGTTTTTTTTTGTATTTCCCTGATGGATATCACTTCCGTGAAATCCATCTCCTCTTCTTCACTGTCTTCGTTTTTTCTTGGGGATTTTGTCCTCTGCGTCTTTCTGCGGACGCTTTCTGATCGGCTTCGGCTTCTCTTCTCTTCTTGCATTTCTTCCATCGCATTTGCTATGGTCTCCATGGCTTTTCTCAGGCCTGTCATTTCCTCTTCCATGCGCTGGATGGTTTTCCTCATCTCTTCTGCGGCTTCTGTCGCTTCTTTTTCGGCTTGGTCCCTTTCATCTCGGAGTATCTGCCTTATTTCCATTTCTTTCAGTACTTACTCGTCTAGAGCAATAAATATTCCCTTATTCAATTTGATTATAAATATTTTTTCGTAATAGTATTATTTATAATCATTGTTTTGTTTATTATAATGAAAATGCATCATATCATTTCTTTATTAAAAACTAATCAAAATAAATTATGCATTCCTAGCATTATGTTTTTCTACTCCTGATATGTGAATGATCAATTACCGTTGAGTGAAAAATCATTCAACGCAATTACCTAACTCTTTACTTAACCTTTACATAGAGCACCCATCACTCCCATCAGGAAATTTTAATATTATACATTCGTGTTAGTAGTTCTCAGTTGTAGTAAAAAGTCGCGTGCCACTGAATAATCGTTTCATAGTTTTGTAATCGAGTAGAGTTTGAAGTATATAATCGCGAAATGGGCGACTACATAGTAAACTTCTTTTCAGAACAAAGCGATGTCTGTATCGCAGTATACATTAGCTGTATTCTTTTTACCAGTCGACTGTCTCACTTGTAAGAATA
>CAJUYI010005415.1:0-15795 GCA_910591695.1 Galerucella pusilla
ATGGACAGGTTACCAAACTGGTCCAGTACTGACATTGTTTACCTTCTTATAGGTAACATAAAGAAGAAACAGAACTGTTAAAATTTTGGCAACAGCGTTTGTTGGATGACGGATGACAGATGCTCCAAAGATCACAATTGAACCCTCTCCCAGACGCTTGTCTATTCCAACCTTTCTTTTTCTTTGTTGGGTTTAGGAAACCGGTGATGTGAAACCAAATAATCACTGTGGCACTTTGGAACACCACACCTAATTGAATTCATTATTTTAAAATATTCCGTAAAAATAAACAATATCCTACTAAACTATTGAAAATTGCCGTTAGGAACAGAACAAACTGGTTGAACAACTATAGATAATATCGAAACACAAAAAAAAAACAAATTCGGAATGCGACGCAACAAGAAATAAACAATAAACAATAAAATAAAGATGGCGTGAAACCTAACAAGATAATCAAAGAGTCACATGTTAATCAGGTCTATCAACTTCCTTCCAAAATATTACCAAAATCACACTGTGCGCCATCTCATAATTGGAATAAGAAGTTTTCATTGTGTTCTGACCTTGGTAACCCACGTGAAATATAGGTGCTTTGTGGTTGCAACGGCTCTTCTACACTTCGCGCCACAAAAGAAGGGTGAAGCCTACTGTCACTCCTCCTCTCTCTTCTCGATCTCTGAAACTTTAATATAACCTGACTTCAAGTTTAACATAATGACATTCGTTCAAGTGTAACATAATAACATAAGTTTGAATTATAATAACATAAGTTCAAGTAACATAATAACATAAATTTGAATTTATCATAATAACATAAGTGCAAGTAACATAATAACATAAATTTGAATGAACATAATGGCATGAGTCCACTCAGTACATAAATTAATTTATTAACATAATAATTATTCATAATAAATCCACTGAGTAAAACATTTCCTTAAAAGACATAATTAATTCATGTGTAATATAACACACAACAGACAGTAACATGACAAAGATATTTCCCTGAATAATATAATTTTTTTATAGCACATGGATGAGTACATAATATGCAACATGATAAGTTTATAGACATCGATAATAAAGTTGAAATAAAAACTGCTAACGTGAACTAGAAATGTAACCGTTTAGCAAGTTCTATATACATAAATATAATACTAATGTAACCATAACCATGTTATCCGGGCTCGAAACACCCTCAAAAGGTCTCTGAGTTAACTGAAAGTTTTCAACATCAGTTATTAAATATCTATCATTACCCAGAACTTTATTTACCTCATAAGTACCTCTATATTTTAGGATCAACTTTTTATTAACACCAGGTGTAACATCAACGTTCTCAATCATGACATAATCACCGGTTTTGTATTGATAAGGAGTTGAATGTTTTTTATCGAGGTATTCTACATTATAATTTTGAACTTTGACATTTTGTTCTTGAGCTTTCTCTCTGATTCTATCTAAATCTCTATGCTCTTCATTTTTTAAAGTGAAGTAGTCTCTGAGATAGTCATTTTGATCTCTTTGATTTACACCAAATAGTAAAATAGAGGGGGCGGTACCTATTGAACGATTGAATGAATTGTTGATAGCAAATTCAACATCAGGTAGATATTTGGTCCATTTATTTTCCACATCTGACAACTTGGCTAACATGGGTGTTGAGTGTCTATTAATATGTTCAATTTGACCATTAGATTTGGGGGAACTAGTAGCGATTTTGATCTGAATTATATTGTTTTTCTTTGAAAAGTTTTCAAATTCGTTAGATGTGAATGCAGTGGCTTTCTCAGAAACTATTCCAATGGGGCGACTGTAATTTTGAAAATAGTCTTTCAATTTATTAACGACTTAAATGGTTTTTGTACTTTTTACATCATAGAATTTAACAAATAGTAAAGCCATCAATTACTTTTTTTTTATTCTGTTATTCAACATCGGTCTATTTCTGCGACTGAGGCTAATCACCGACGCCGGGAGCACTCTACCCCTAACCGGAAATTTTGGCGAACCCACTAGTGTTCCAACCAGTGGTAGCGTTCTTTAACGAGCCCAACATCCATGGACTCGGGACCTCGGTTTTACGTCTCCTTCGAAAGACGGATCAATTACTTCAAAGGTATATTTTCTTCAAAGGTATATTTTTTGTTACTTGTGCTTTTTTCGAGAGGACCATAATAATCAATATGCAAGGTCATAAAAGGTTTGTCTCCCTTAGGAATGTTATGTAGTACACCTTCTGATCTTTTAGCAGAATAAGAGATGGATTTAAGACAATTTTGGATATAGTCTTTAATTTTATTGTGAAAATTTGGAAACCAATAAATTCTAGGAATGTATTCAGAGGTTTTATCTATACCTACGTGCCCTAGCATGTTGTGACAATAATATATAACTTTTACTTCCATTGACTTGTGTACATAAAATATTGTTTTAGATTTATTTTTCATTTGCTTGTAAACAAGGCCATTACGTAATTCAAAACTTTTATCTTCTGTAACTTAAAGTTTGTCTTTAATATACTTAATTTCAGGCTCTAAATTTTGTGCAATTGAAAGATTTTGTTCAAAAGTGGTTTCTTTTAGAATTGAGACACTGTTTGCCCTGCTAAGGGCATCAACGTGTTTTATTCGATTGCCTTCACGGTGTTTTAGCACATAATCATAGTTCTGCATAATGCCCAATTATTTATTCGTTGGTTGATTCCTTTTTTATTCAGAGCTTACTTAATTGTGTTGCAATCTGTTATAATTCCAAATGTAGGTAAGCCTTGTAAATCTACTCAAAACCTTTCTAACGCATTTACAATGGCAAGCATTTCAAGTTCGTAACTATGCATACTAGACTCTGGGTCTGTTGTTCTTTTGCTGAAATAAAATACAGGTTGGAAAAGGTTATTTTTTTGTTTTTGTAGGAGTACAGCACCATAACCAGTGGAGCTTGCATCACAGTGCAATTCAGTTTCCAAGTGTGGAGAAAAAATTGCTAAAACAGGAGCTTTCATCAACTGTGACTTCAATGTATTAAATGATTCCAACTGTAGTGGACCAAACTCAAATTTTGTATTTTTTCTTACTAAATTATATAGGGGTTTGGCTAACACTGAGAATGAATGAACTTGAATGAATGTTGTTTAAACTTCGTTCAAGATGGTGTTTGTATGATTTAACTGCTGATTCATGTAAGCCTCCAACCCTAATAACACAGAAACATCCCAAAAATATTCCAGAAACATCCTTCTGGGACAATAGAAACATACTAACAACATCCCCATTTCCCCCGAAACATCCCAAGGATGTTTCTGGCAACAGCCACGTCATCATTTTCAACGTTCTACATACATCCCACTAGGATGTTTCTGAGATGACATAGGATGTACTAGGTACATTCGGTGTACTTTTTTTAAAACATCTCAGAATCCTTTCTTAAAATACACTGGAAGTGAAATCACTAGGTGTAAATAAAACATTTTAATATTTCTTGAAACAAGAGCTATTCATAACACATTTCTAATAATATTTCCAATAAACCACGTAACATTTTCTACTAGGTATAGAGGAATAAAACAATGGCCGCATTCAGAAGAAAAACTCGATTAGTTATCGATAAGTCATTGGTCACGTGATGATGAGCAATTCTTTTGAATGCACTTTTTTACAGTGATTTATTTATTTACACTTAGTGGAACTTATGTTTATGTTTAGGAAGTTTATTCTTATCTGGACAATTAGAATAGAATTACAGTCGAAACCGTTTATAACGACATTGAAGGGACCGTATAGTTGCCGACGTTATATCCGATAGTCGTTATAAGCAATAGTCATATACACAAGTACAGTAGTTATACATATTATCATATGTATAGTTATGTATCTAGTATAGGTATAGGCTATGTATGTAAACGAGTCAGAAAATAAATACATAAAAATATGTATGTATTTACATATTACGAAATAAGTAATTAGAATACAAAATGTACTTAACTGCTTACAGTTACGGGTTATAAAACTATATTAGTTTTTAAAGTAATCAGTCATTTTAGTCTGTGTTTTTTTAGTCCAGTCTCAAATATTTTTTGCATTTTACGTTTCATACTCCTCAAGGTATGAGTATCATCAATATCAAACTGTTCGTTAAAGGCAACAAATTTTTGCAAAACTGTTATAGCGTTAAGAGCCTCGGAAATTGTTGTTGGCTGAAACTGTTCTTCAAGGTCTTGCTGGTCTTCGTTTCCTTCGACAGTGTTACGGTTATTATTTTCAGCTTCTGCAAGAATTTCTTCCTAAGGCGCATACGGCGACACTGTCATCTATTCCAATAAATTCCTCTATCTCAATTCTTTGTTCTGTAGCAGTAGATCTTTGCAACTGGGAAACCAGCTCAGCAAGTGGTACGTTGTCATCTTCATCTGTAGATTGTATCAGTCTCGCTAACGGAATATCATCGTCGTCTTCCGCTTGTGATAGAGAGAGATCTGTGAAACCTGCATGGCGAAAGCAGTTAGCTATAGTGGTCTGTGTGACCTTTTCCCAAGCTTCCGATATTATTAGAATTGCATCCAGAACAGAATGACTTTTTTGCTGTTTTCAATATTCTGTATTATTTGTAACACTTGAAGTTTTCTGTATTGTGTTTTTAAAGCTTTTATCACTTACTCTATTTATTTGAATTTCGTCTCTAACAAGTGTGTACCATCGGTGCAAAATGAAAAACAATATTTTGGGTTCTTTTGTGGACGATTTAATAGATCTTAATGTAGTGGAACAGGTTGATGAAATATCTAACATTATACAATTTCTCACTTATTTCCTTCAAGGCACTTTTTGGTGTCGAATAATGGGTATTCAAACCGGAACCTCAAAGCACATATTTGAATAAAATTAATATAATATAAAAAAAAATCAGTAATGACATACCCATAATAAAATCATGATGAACTTGCTTAGGGGTGAGGCGGGGGGTAGAACTATTGTCTGTTTGACTTGGTGTGTTCGGAACATTTAACTCATCTACCATTTCAGCCATGTCGTTGGTCCAAATTGGTGGTGTAGGTATTTAATATTTTTTAATTGCTTCTTTTGTTATGTAGGTTCTAAAGGTTCTTCATCGTCAGATTCAGAAGAAGACATAATTTTATTTTTTCTACGTCTTTTATTACCCACCTCTGTATCTGTATCAAGGTCACTAGTAGTTTCAGCCATAGAAGCTTTTTTATGGCAAGTAAATAAAAAAAAACAAAACATCAAGCGTTAAGATCAATAATAAGGTAAACAAATTCATTAGTTAAAGTTTGGAAATGTAAGATAGATGAGGCTAGCATAAAAAACTGAAATTTGCTAGCTCTCGAAAAGGAAAAGTAAAAAGATACCCTTCAAGTAATAAATCATTTCCAGTAATAGGATTAGAAATGTTGAGTAATTTGATATTGAATTATTTTGTTACTATTAAAATAGAATATTTCTTCAATTTCATTGCATATCTTACTTACCATATGTTGCATTTCTAAAACTTCTTATTTCATGTGATGGCAAACAAGTATTAAATTCACAGTTTTTGATAAAACTGTTTAATGTGTCCACTGTAACAGGTGGCCACAAACAATCATCTCCATTTATCCATTTGGTGGGAACTGCTTCCACAGTTTCATTAGAAGTGAAAGTTACAACTGTCCAAGTTTTATTTGGCCAACACATTATTTCCTGACCAACAAAAATATTAATAGGATTCAAATTGTTTGAAATAAATTTGATAAATGGAAGCCACTATATATTTTTAAGCCACAAATATTTAGTTAGTTTAGTTTATTTTTTTTTTGATATTCTGCATACAACTGATGCATTGAATGTTCTTTTTTTATTATCAAGAGTAAAACAAAAAATTATAAGTACTTATATATTTTTGAAATATTAATAGTCATAAGTATAGGTATAAGAATATTGTAGGTAACACAAGTTAACATTTTGATATACAAATTAATTACTAAATAAACAAATATTTTCCACTATTAGTAAGTGGGTTATTTACAAAACTGACAAACTTCTAAATTTAAATGTTTTCAAAAAGTAGGCAGTTTATAAAACTGGAAAGTCCAATTTTTGTATTTTTTGCCAATCCAATTTTTTTTTTCAATGTATATACAATAAGCCATTAGAAAGAAAATATAATTCTTCAAGAAACTTTTTGAAAACTTTGCCTGGATACTTATAAACTACTTTTGGTTAGTATGTGTTAATGGAAATACAACAAATTTATTACTGATTACTTGATCTGATACATTTACAGGCAATCTGTGATAAATTCCAATATTGAAGCTCAATGTTCTGTCTACTTGCTAAAAAGATACTTAATTTTGATGATTCACAAGGTGTAACGTGAAAGTTTTCTATACAAGAAAATGTTTGACCAATTATTTTAATTACCTCATTATAAATTATAATATTTTTGACAATTACTAACGATCTATCATTAAGCATACAACAATTATAAGCTTCACCTATTGATAATAAATAATTATCATCAACATAAATCTTCTGAAATTGTTTTATTTTTACTGATATATTAGCAAAACTTCCAAGAAGTGGTCCTCGAGAGTGTTCTGACTCAAACATAGGAAACATTTTTTTGTCTTCATCATATTATATTAATGATTTTTTTCGCTTACTTATTCTATTGACTATTTGTTGAAGAGGTTGGTTACCTTTGCGAACAAGTTTTTTTAAAAAATGCACTGAAATTTTCAATGCTACCAAACTTTTTCACATCAATTGGGATGTGGAGTAAATTGTGTACATTATGAGACACATTTGCCTCCCCATAAAGTAAAGGAAATGTCTGCACAAAATGATATAATAGCTGTTTGGCATAGTTTACATTTTGGTCTTTTGAAAGCAAAATTACTGAAACAGAGAGTCGAAAAATTGTCATAGATTTCTTTTGAAATATTTTGATCAAGCAATTATAATGGATCTGTATAAAATGAAAATAACCTAAACTCGGTTGCTTTCCATCTTTTAACTTCAGAGAAAGACATCGGTTTCCTTGAAAATTCAGCTGGTATTTGTTTTTTAAATTCTAGATGTTTTTCGGACATCATTTATTCGTTGAGAAGGAAAACGATAGGTAAGTTTTCCTGAAATCCATAGATTTAATAGTTTTTTCATAACACCTAAGCAAATTAAGTGCATATAATCTAGTGGAAATGAGTTAATCATAACCAACCCTGGAGTATTCTATAAGATGGAGGTCTCATTGAGGTGGTTTTTCTGTTCCTTTGTGCGAAACGTATGGTCTGTTCTCAAGCAAAACCTATCTAATGCTGGAAAACAAGTTCTTTGAGCTATATGAGTGCCCTTAATATCATATTTAGAACAGGAATTGTATCCAGTATGACCCACAGTGCATTTAATAAATTGTTTAGCAGGAACATCACATATGAAGCAAACAATGTTCACACTATATCTAATTGTGTTGTACCCAAAATCATTGGTAATTAATTCAATAGCCTTGTTCACAAAATCTGCCTTAAATTCATTTGCACTAATAGGCTTCTGATTTCCTTGATAAACTCCACAAATATCAACAACATCTTTATTTTTCATAAGGTTAACCATAATGGGCCAGTCCTGGTTTCCAGAACTTTTTGAGATAGGTAAACCATCAACATTTACACAAATTTCTAAATGAACACTTCTCTTATGCACCACATTTTTTTCTAATTCAGCAATTAAATTTTCGAGACACTGAGCTAATCCAAAATGATAATATTATATTAATCTGTGAACCAGTGTTTCTAGGTGTTTTTAAAAGGGTTCTTGCATCCCTGGGAACCTCAAGATTACTTTTTTGCGAAATATCCAATAGATCCGACAAGGCGCAATGGTTTATATTATGCTTGACAGCCCAATTACTTAATTGATTTGTAAAAGGTAAGACCGGTTCATTTAATGAATTTGGTGATCTTTCAAAGAGGCTTAGTTGCCAGTTATTTGAATTACCATTTTCCTTGTGACGTTGTTTTGATAAGTTTCGCTTTCGTTATCCTGGGCACAAGAAGTAGGAGTACACGAATGATACTGAGGATTATAACCGCTGGACCCACTGGTAAACAGTACTCCATTATCAATACCATTGCTCTTACCTTTTTTCAGCCGTTTAAAGCTCTGACTATATTTATTTAATAATTTTCTTTTTCTCTGATTGTCCATTTCACTTTCATTCACTTTCATTTACTTACTCCATGAAAAATAAGCCACAACACTCACAATGTAACCGCTTGGCGCTTATTTCTACTCAAAAACTCAACACTTCTACTTTTTACCTCACTTTTACTTCTAATCTTCTTTTACCTCTTTGCAAAGTTGAAGCAGAGGGATATCACAAATACGTCAGTCACAATATTTTGATAGGTATGTCATATAGATTTAATGAACATTGTTAAATTTGAAGACAGTTAACAAGTATTGACAAATATGTACGGGTTGTATATTTTGGAAATCATGTTTTATGTACCAAGAGAAACATTCTAGAAACATCCCACTGATGTTTCATTTTATCAATCGTATTTATGTACCAATAAAAAATTTTTAGGAACATCCCACCTAGGTCGGAAACATTGGGACACTAGTAGTACTTTGATGGTATGTCCCAGGTAAATACTGTATTATTAGGGAAAGTGCGGAGACCTTGAAGGTATAAAATGCCATTTAATGTTTGATTGTGAAAAGTAATGTTCCATTTTTGAACAATCGAGGAGATTTTGGAGGGCTTTAAGTGTACGCACCAACAAAATTTTGGGCATTATCTGATATGATATCTGTACAAATACCCCTTCGAGAGAAAGATTTTTTTTAATAAACTTGAAAAGCCGTCGCTAATTAGATTGCATATGAGTTCCAGATGAACCGCCTTCATGGCAAGACATACAAATAAAACCTTTAATTATTTTCGTTGTACGAGTTTTACCATCTTTTAGGTCAAATGGACCAGCGTAATCAAGCGCAACCGATAAAAATGGCCTAGCAGGAGTAACTCGTATTTTTGGTAAATAGCCTATTTTAGGCTCGACAGTGATTGGATTGGCTTTAAAGCACGTGACACATTTTGTATGCAAGACTTCACGCATTGGCGCCCATTAATTGGCCAGTATTTTTGGTTCACTTGGGAGAGTGTAGTTTGAATGCCAGCACGTAGCAAGTTGAGTAAATGCGTGTTTCTTGGGGAGAACAATGAGATGTTTTGCATCCTATGGGAGATCGGAATTAGCTAGCCTACCTCCTACTCTCATTACGCGTTTTTCATCAAGAAATGGGTCTAACAGTTTCAACTTACTTTTCAAATAAATGCATTTATCAATTTTAAAATTTTGCTGCTCATCTTCGAAAGATTCTAGATGTGCTAATTTGATTAACTTCATAGTAGCGATTTGTGTCTATTCAAGATGCAGATTTCTAATAATTTTTTGATTTGAATGATTAGCCCTTATATTGTTCATGAATCTCAAGAAATAAGTGAATACATTAATGAGCCCAGTCAATAAAGAAAATTCATTAAGTATATATAATTTTAGATTTACAGTGGTTGCAAGTGATATAGTTTTTGACTCGGAAATACCTGTCGTTGATTTCCAACAATGATTTTGCAGAGGCCATTGATCATAATAAATATTAAGAAAGGGAGGGCCATGCCACCACAGTTTGCAATGAGATAAGTCTGCCAACTTAGCGCCACGTGATATAATATTAGCCGGATTGATTTCCGAAGCAATGTGATTTCAATCTTTTGCTTTTAACTAACGCTGAATTTCTGAGATTCGAATAGCAACGAATATTTTCCAATTCCGAGGCTCCGCATTCATCCAAGATAGTACGATTGTAAAATCTGACCATTAAAATATCTGATTAATATTTATAGCGAGAGCAGACATTTAGATAGTAACTTAACGAGTAGAAGAGCACTACAAAGTTCCAATCGAGGAATTGAAAGTGTTTTTAATTGAGCGACACGTGACTTAGCACATAATAAATGAGTTTTGATATGATTATTGCTATCTATGGAACGCAAGTAAATGCTACTTCGCTTGCGTCCGCAAATCCATGAATTTGAATATTTATGGCGGATTTAACCACAGCTTGTCAATGAATGTGAATTGAACCTATGTGAGAAATTTCGTAGTACAGTTTCAATCAATTGGAATGTAGATCACTAGGTAACGCTTCGTTCCAATCGATTTGAAGTTGTCAAACCTGCTGAATAATGATTTTTGCTCTAATCAATATAGGCCCGAGTAAACCCAACGGATCAAAACTTTTGGCAATGGATGATAGAATCGTGCGCTTAGTGGCCTTAAAATTGTTAGAGGTGAGATAAGTGTTATATTCAAAAATAACTAATTATGGTATCCAATAAATATCAAGTGTTTTGGTGGTCGAGTCGTCAGATATTATGAAAGGTGAACTGTTATTTACAATGAGTGTTAAATCCTGAAGTATGCGTGAATCGTTCGATTGGAATTTTATAAGTTCCAATCCATATTGATTTGATATATTGCACGTATTTTTTCTTATATTTATAAGCACAGCTGGGTCTGTGCCACCGGTTAATAGGTCATCTCCGTAGAAATCCCCACCCAATTATCATCAATTGAAAAACCCGTTTGTCTTAATTTCTGAGCCGTTTCAATCACTTGAGTCACGTATGATGGCATGGAATCACAATTGTCAAGTCTTAGATATTAACTCTCGCAACAGATAAATTTTTCTCGTAAATCCCGAATCGTCGTACATCGACCAAAGTTCATCCCATGACTCTTTGGTTGTCTTTGCTTCTTTTACGTGAACAAATAAAAAGGCATCTAGCGTTAACACTAAATTGGCTTTGGCAATTTTGTCCATATTTGTTTATGAGTCATCAATACATTCCGATAACCCTTCCAAGACTAGAAAATTTCTGACCAGTCATCATAATTTCCTCTTCCTAAGAGTCCCGGCACACTGGACATTATAATTAATAGCCATTCCAACAATTATTCAACTCCACCAACACAAATAATTTACTCGAAAAAATTTTTCTTCACTACTTTTTAATGGGCCCATAACCTGTTATTATGAACAGAGACAACATGAACAAAGAAGTTCACATGCTTAATTATAGAAAAAAATACTGCTTGTTTGGAATTTCACCCAAGCTACAACAGATGACGCACAATGTATTAAATGTTATTTTAATAATAAAAACAATATACATGTGTATCTGTCAAGAAAGTTACCTATGCTGTAGCAAGAATTTCGAAACATATAAAAATGCCCGTCAGCTTGTAACACAGGCAATATACAGTGCTATTCAAAAGTCCCCACCCCCCTTGTATCTTTTAAACGGCTACACTTACATTAATAAAATTTAGAGGGTGAAAATAAAGTGTTGTAAACTTCTCTAAGAATGGTAACAGGTGACGTAATAGTAATAAATGACGTCACAGTGTCACTCTGGCCAATAATTTTGAATAGGACCTTATGGCGAGTGATATCTCGTTTGAAAGGCATTGACATTGGCTACATAGCCATATTAATTTTGTTTGGGTTTAAACTAATTTTGACAGATAAACTTAAAAAATACTAAAATTTATTATTTCACATTTAAATATGGAAGATTTTTCAGTCCGTCTCTGGTCAGTTGTCAGAATAATTGACGTTTTTAATTTAATAGTATTTGTTGCTTTGCAAAGTTTTTCTAAATAGCTTAAATATTTAATTTCATTGTTTTTAAAGAGACGTTTAAGAGTTTACATAGGCAAAATGGTACGTACTCAAGCCGACAAAGTAGCAGCTATATTAATAATTGGTGAATCTAGAAATAATCTCCATGAAGCGGAACGTTTATTTAATGAGAAATACCCAGATCGCCATATCTCGAGAACTTATTTGAGGGAGCTTCTTCACAAGTTTGAAGCAACAGGTAGTGTTCAAGATGCCAAACGTTCTGGTAGACCAACATTTAGTGATGATAAAAAAATTGATATAGTTGCTGAAATGGTAGTAAACCCTACTTCCTCTTCAACTAAAGCTGCGTCTATCTGTGAAGTAAATAAAAGTACAGTACAGAGAGTGTTGGCTAAAAATAAATTTCATCCATACAAGTTAAAAATGGTGCACCACCTTTCGGATGACGACCCCGACAGAAGACTCAACTTCTGTGAATGTATGACAAATAAAATTAGTCAAAACCCACATTACACAAAAACAATTTGTTTTAGTGACTAAAGTACTTTTTGCCTCAATGGAAATGTGAATACACAAAATGTAAGGTATTGTAGTGACACAAATCCTCACACCTTTCGTGAACAACGTACCCAATTTCCAGAAAAAGTCAATGTTTGGGCGGGTATTTTGGGAAACCACATAGTTGGTCCTGTCTTCCTAAATCCAAATTTGAGCGGGAAAGTGTATCTGGAGATGTTACAAAATGCATATGAGCCGTTAATCCTTGAAATTCTGGAAGGTAATCCAGATGAATTCGGCCATCTGGAAATAACATTCCAACAAGATGTTGCTCCTGCACATTATTATGGTGCAGAAAGACGTTACCTGGATGAAGAATATCGAGGTAGATGGATCGGCCGGCGAGGTCTTATAGAATGGCCACCTCGGTCACCAGATCTGACACCATTAAATTTTTTTCCATGTGGGTACTTGAAATCCAACGTTTATACTACGGCACCAGATAGCATTGGCGATTTGAAAGAAAGAATTATTGTAGAATGCAATGCAATTCCAGCTGACACATTCGAACGAGTACGACAAGAGTTTACTTATAGGATGTATTACTGTCAGAAAGTAGACGGAGCACATTTCGAACACTTGCTATAAGAATCCATTGTTGATATTTGATTAATTGAATTTAAAAAAATAATCTTAATAATTTTACTATTTATTCAATTTATTCGTCAAAATTAGACAAAGACAATTAATATAATGTAGCCAATGTCAATGCCTTTCAAACGAGATATCACTTGCCATAAGGTCCTATTCAAAATTATTGGCCAGAGTGGCACTGTGACGTCATCTATTAGTCACCTGTTACTATTCATGGAGAAGTTTACAACAATTTATTTTCACCCTCCAAATTTTATTAATGTGAGTGTATTCGTTCGAAAGATACGAGGGGGGGAGGGGACTTTTGAATAGAGCTGTAAGTATATATAAAGAGTTCTATAAAATTGTCAACATGTACGCATGTATGCATCCAGTTACCAGGTGGGCTCGATGCAGAGGTGTATCGGAACAGAAAAGGGTATATTTATTGGAATGTCCAAGTTTTATGCGACCTAAACTTAAAAATTCGCAATGTAGTTGCTAGATGGCCTGGGTTATCACATGACATGACATATTAAGCAAAAGTTGAATAAAGGCCAGATGTGAAGTAAAAAAATTGCCCCTACATAATCTAGTGACTGAGGCTGAGAAGTTATATAATAAAAGCCAAATCCGGACCAGAAATGTTGTGGAAAGATGTTTCGGGGTCTGGAAAAGACGATTCTCAATATTAAGTTTGGGAATAAGGATGTCTTTGGAGACATCAAAAGCAATAATTATTGCTACTGCCAAACTACATAATATTGCGATTGACCAAAGAAATATTCTTCCTGAATTGGAAAATCATGACGAAGAAAATGAAATTGTTGGAAATGAAATGCAAAATGAAGATATAAGAATAGAGAATAATATATGAAGATTAGACTTAATGAACAAACATTTCTCAAATTTATTGTAATTAACTAGAGTAAGCTTCTCTGAATATATTATAATTTGTTTATATGGTATGTATACATGAACATATCATTCCAGAATTATAACTATTTACTTACAATACTACTTACAACTAGTTTTAACTAAATATAAAATGTAATTGTTGATGAATATTTTATTATGAATCATCAATAATCAATTTCTTTTCCAGAATTTTCATTAATATGTTCCTTTTGCAGCATTCGACCATGCAAGTGACCTTTAGATTTAGTTAACTTGCCTTTTTTCGTTGCTGCAAATGTTGAGCTAAAACTACTGCCAGATTCTAAAATATTTAAAGATGCAGTTAGCACTTTTTATTACTCGGAAATACCTAACTTTCCTGAATTTGGCCCTTTCTGAAAAACGGGATAGGGCCTTTTTTAAAGCAGAATGATTTCATTGGTTCCAATGGTACTTGAAAAAAGCTTTAATTCACTGAAGATATTTTTATCATCTCTTAGAGTTGCTGTACACGGACTGCTCGAGCAGTTAACGGCTGAGCGACGTACACGGACCGCTCGAGCGGTCGGCGTCGACTAGTGATGCGCAGAATCGAATACTTTTGAGAATCGGATACTTATCCGAGTACTGAGTTCCCGAAAACAAAGATTGTACATGAATGAGGCAGTGTTCCTAACCCTTCAAAGTAACAATTCCCTTGATTGAAGCCAAAAATTCCCCATTTCATGTATTTTCTAGATAAAATTCCTTGCTCACGATGTTCCCAATATTATTTTAGAACGAACTTCATAATTTTTTTATACATTACAAAGCAGGAAAAAGAAACGAAATATAAAGAAAAATTAATATTCTCAAAAAAAAAACGCAGGAAATAAAACAGACAAAAAACTGTTAAATGTTAAAACAACCAAAAATAGTTAAATATACAGTAAAATATGAAATTAAACAGAACAAACAAAACAAAACATGAAATGCCTCAACATATTAAACATTTTTTTTAGGGAATACATTTTCACATTATGTAGTTTCAGATGATCGTCAGTTATTTGATAATGCAGCACATCATTTCGTATGGCCTGTACACTACTTCTGAATACACATACGCCATTTAGAGACTTTTCTGCTAATCTGTTTCTTTTTTTTGTTTTTGTGTGTTAGACAATTTATGATAAACGCTTTTCTGCTTTCAGCTGAGGTATATATCTTTGAGTGGCAGAAATAATCTTGGGTTCCTTGAATTCAATTTGGTTACATCTTCTTCTGCGAGAACTGCTTGTTGAATGTAATTTCGACAAAGCTGTTTAATTAGCAATATACACTCAGTGTATAATACATGAATAAGCGTTTTTCTGTTTTGGAAAAGAATATTAAAGAGATTGAAAAATTTTAGAACATATTTTAAAAATAATAAGTATGCCTTGGTATAAACCTTTTTAAGATCACTAAGAATTAATTCTGCACTTTTTAATTTGTCTTCATTGACTGCTGCAGTAAAGAAGTTTTCTAGAACATTCCAGTTTTCAAGGACGCGGTTTATACATTCAAGTCTGCTCAACCATCTTGTTGTTGCCAGTTTTAACATTTTATGTTTCTTTTCTCGGAAATATTCTTGCATTTCTTGTAGTTGCGCCGACCGTTTTGCACTTCCTGATACGTAACTATATATATTCGGTAGCAGTTCCTCTGCAGATCGAGGAAGAAATGAACACGCATGAGATGCAACTAATGCCCCGGAATGACATATACATCTTAAAAGAATTACATGTGGTATATCATCTTTTAGTAATTTAAAAAATTAAAACAAACAAAATTGGTCGTGTATTTTAATTTGAAATGAAAGTTCAGGATTTCTTTTGGTTAGAAAATATAAAATATTCAACAGGAAAGTGTACATATTTCGATAAATGAGAGAATAATAAAGATTCTAATGAAAAAAAAATAGAAAATATTGAATAGATGGTATTAATGAGAAATGACATTGTCATTGGTTTCCTATACCAATCAATTGATAGAGTATTATTAGAATTTCTTATTATTCTAGTATCTAAAA
>CAJUYI010005417.1:0-15786 GCA_910591695.1 Galerucella pusilla
TAGAATCGATTCGCTTAAGGTACGCTATTTCCCGTAACGAAATTTAGGAATTATTAATTTAATGGAAAATCAATTATAGTGTTGTATGAAAGGTAGATAAGGTGAGTTGGTCGAAGCGTTTAAATTGATGTTATTATTGAAAGCATTCTTTGTTGGCATCAAGGGCTTGAATAATAAGACATATTTTTACCATTCTTGTCTATTTATTCAATATATTTTTATCACTTCAAATACAGGGTGATTCTCAAGCCAAGTTGCTTCAATAACATATGGATGATTAAAGAGATATATCATATTATGATGCTTGAGGTGATATTTTGATATTCCTCACAATAACGTTTCTGGATATGTATACAAAAAAATATGGTTAGTGTTTTTGGATGTGTGATCACAATTTTGTATCTATTTTGATTTATGTTCAAGAAGGCGTCGCATAAGCCACATTTGTGGCATTAGCGCATCAAACTTTTTTGCTATTAGAGTTAGCGCTAGTTTGGAAGATAATATTAAAGCAGTGTAATTACAACTTGAAAAAGTATACTCGTTACTAACCCCGAATATAATGCACAATGGGCCAATTGTGGCCTAAGTGCTGTGGGGGTCACCCACCCTTCAAATTCTCACAGATACAGATTCTTACCCCGAATATAATAGAGATGATAGTGTTTTAGGGATCAGCTGAATTGTCCATTACAAAAAATATTGTACGTATTAGGAGAACGTAGCATTCTTATTTCAATAAGCTTTTTGCTTTATAATGTTTTTGCGCGATCTCTCTTTTCTGTTTATTTACAGTATCGGTTGTCAGGACGGTGGGTTGTGTTTACTGGTTAGGTCTAACACGTCGGTAAGTGATTCACCTACCGTTCAGACGTCAGTGGGTAAATTATTTACCGACGTCTTAGCCCAACATACATTTAAGTGGTCCTAAATAATATATTACTCCATTCATTACACAGAAGGGACAAAAAAATAAGAAGATTTATATTTTTGTAATGATCAGAACCGAACAGAAAAATATGAAAATTATTTTATCTACGACCAAAATTAGGCATTTACGAACCAAAATAAGGGTGTGAAATCAAACATTATACAAACGTTAAAAAGCGTGCGTAAATGAACAACGCTTTTTATATGGGACTTTCATTATAACACCCAAAAGCGTGCGTGAATGACCAATGCTTTTTAAATGGGATTTTCATTTTAACACTCTTTTTTAGCTTCGTAATTATCTAGTGGCCTTGAATTTAGTCGTTTGTTGTATAAACTTTGGGGCTGTCAGTAAATTTGACAGAAGTGTCAGACAGGGTGAAAATATTTGTTATTTCAAAAAAAGGCAAATTACCCAATGTTATATTTAGTCATTCAAATAATTGAGGACCGTTTTATCAAAAGTCGCTTTGTCCAAATTTCAAATTTTACAGGAAACGCTATTTTTAAAACAAGTAAGACATGCATGATTTTATAAAAAGTTTCTTTTGAAAATCGTTAGTGTATATACTGTTGAATAATTCCACCTTGTCATATTTATGATACTGTATCAAAGATTTACAAAAAAAAATAAAATTTCAAAACTTGCTTTATTCAGCTTTATTGTAACTCAAAAATCAACATTTATTGTTTAATTGAAAAGTAAAAATAAGATGAAGTTTTCTTGTGCTTCGTGATTCTCGTCTTCATTATCCTCTTCATTCTCGACTTCATTCTCGCTCTCCAGCATCTGGTCATCCCTGCTAGGATTTTCATGAGCAGTCCCGAAAAGTTCCTTGTAGAAAACGTCATCTGCACGTTCAACATACTTTATTATTTTACGTACCTCAGCTATCTTAACATCTTTAACATGGTTTGTCTTTGGAATCTCTAATGGTTTGTCTAGTATCTTTAATGTCTTTACTTCTACTTCTTTACTTCTTTACTTCTACTTCTGTAGTATCTCCAGCATACGTGGATTTAACGTTCACAGTAACCTTTCTTCTTCCCTTGAGGTATTTTATTACTCGGCATTGTGTCATATTAAATGGAAGTTTGGGTTTTATTAATTTCTTAGATTCAGTTTTATAGTCGTAAGTTTTCCAATGCTACCGGTCTCCGGCAAAATTCCTCCAAGCATTGCGCTGTCGACCGGTAAACAATCCTTGCCGTTCTTAATAATCAACATACTATTAATCTCTATTCATTTTGGTTATTTGAGGAAAAGCGTGAAATGCTATGACATTACAATTGTTCTAATGCAGATATGAGAGGTGTGGATATTATTTACTTCCAGCAGAATTCTAACAAGCCTTCTGAGATGAATATTTATATAATGGAACTTTAAAAAATATATTCAAGAAATCAGGTGAACGTGATAACTAAGGCCGACCGAGAATAATAGTTACGCCTGGCTTACCCAAATTACCCAGTTCCCAATTTTTATATATAAATGTCTTGTTGAGCTATTGTGAAAAGCAAAATTAAAAATTCCACCTTCTACATCCTGTATCTCGTTTATCAATATTTCATTGAAGAATATTATTCAAATCGTAATATTTCAAAGTGAAGAATATGTATGTGTATGTTAATGGCTTCATTGAAATTACTTAAAAGATAAATTGTCGGTAAGTAGTAGTTGATTAAAATGCGATAGTATCACCGATAATTTTACACTGTTTCAATCGACTAAACAATGTATCGCTTTCTGCTTTTTAGACTGATCAAGCTAAAAATTCCAAACTCTATGAACAATATGCAATATAAATATCAGTATATTACTTAAATGACCTCAATAACCTTTCCCATTACTTCATTTCAGTATAAACATAATACAATAATATTCTGAAGCTAATCCTTTTATCCTTCTCCGTTTCCAAACTTGATAATCTTTCTTCACTGTGTTTTGTCCTAATCTCCCTATTAACGCATTTTATGAGTTTTTGTTGTTTCAAGTTGGTACTTACTAAAAGCGAATATGAACAACGGCTCTGAATATAATTTGACTCAAGAAGTTGACTGCGGATTTTTAGAAACATCCACGATTGTTTACTTTGTGTTTTAAATGAAAATAAAATATAAAAAATAATACCAGATATAATTGAAGAGACAACTTTCATCCATATTAAATTAAATGATTCAACTCGAGCAGCATTTGGGGGTTGCGACAGAGTTTTATATCATTAGGCTAAGCAGTCGACGTTGTAGTTACACTCTCATCACCCAAATTTGCACTTTGATGGGTAATAGAAATTCAAGTACCTAGCTACGATATTGGCACTGACTGACATCTTATTTACTGGATCCATTTCAACGTTGCTCAACGTTGAGTACAGCAGCAGCTTCTTTGTTTTAAGTATACAAAATTTGGCCATATATACCTGTTATGGCCTATCCCACACTTGAAGTACGTGCAAATGCTTTCGCAAATATCTCCACCACGTCATAAATTGTGATACGTTGACCAGGATAATTTATCAACAATCGAGGGACTGCAATCTATGACTCGTATGTGAAGGGAGCGATACCAGGAGTGAGTTGTCTTCTTTGGATTTACTAATAGCTTCAAGTGTTCAATGACTGGAGTAGTAATCTAATACTAAAAAATTTTTTCGGTCCTCTGTTGGTTTCACAACACCTATAAAGTGATCAAGGAACTTCAAGAAATGGTTACTGTCCATCCACCCTATTAGCATTACCAACTGACCCTGCAGGACAACCTCACATCAACAATGTATTGACTCATTCTTTGCCTTGGGAAAAAGAAAAAGATGGGTGAATAATATCCCGAAGCAGATATTCCACATACAGCGGTCATGTTGAAGCCTCTTTCGGCACTAAAATTGCGACCAATGTGCTTTTTTCCTTACTTCGCCAATATTTGTCTTGGAACAGAGACAGTATTTACACCACACTCATCGATAATGAAAATCTGGTCAGCGAGGCCTATTGAATCATACTGCCCTAGCCATACTTGTAGTCTTGGGAGCACGGACGGAGATTCGAAGATTTCTTTTCCTGAATCCTGCTTACCAGTCGATACTTGCTAGTTAAGCTTCTTTGTTAAAAGTATGCTTCAGTTTTAATTTTTCGGCTAGATCAAAAGCTAATTTCCGGCAGTCCATTGATGTTATTCCTTAAAATCAGGTTTCCAAGTCGAGTACGTGATCAACCACTGTTTTTTCTGTTCAGTGGTGAAAACTTGTTTGTTGGTATCATGTCTTGGTCCCATGTAAGTGACAACATTGTGAATTTGGCGAAGTAAGCAAGTTTTCGTGATTTAACACTGTTGGCTTGCTCTTCTTATTGATTTTGAATTTGCATTTATGGCTTGCAGAGCTCCCTCCATATTTTGAGAAGTCCACGGCGCCACTTCGCGTTTTTTTGTACGTTCTAACCATCTGTAAATGAGCAATAAATTGATAAATTGTTAATGACGGATACATCAATAAAAAAATTTGAGAACCGGTCCTTATCACCTCCCATTTATATGGTCCTATTAGCCCAATTGACAATATTACTATTTGCTCCCGCCATTTTGCTTAAAGGTTTCGGCGATGACTACTAAAATTGTACCAAAATCATGTAGTTATTATTACACGAACTCGAAAATTATTAACTAATATTCACATGAGTATACGGGCATTTGGAAAATCAAACATTAGATCACATACCTATATTTTCGATTTTTGGATACCAAATTCTCAATTCTCTTCAGTTGAAGACGTTGAGAGCTTAAGCGACTAAGACAAATCGTCCACCACATCTCGTCCGCTTTTGATTTCATTGTACAACTCATATACACTTGTTTTTGATTGACCGTAAGTCATTTGTAACATTTTAGGCTCTGAGAAGTACGAAGTTTCATTTTCGTCGCAAAACGTTAGGCATTCTTCGTTCGATATTCTCATCCATTCTAAAAATCTCAAAGCGTATTTGAGATAAGCTGACAATTTGGACCACTGTTACCAAACTAAATAAGAAATGGCAGTTAAACTATATTATCAGCTCACGGGAAAATTAAGCAATGAAAATAGTTTCAACATTCTGTTTGAGTGTGTATTAAATAATTCCCGTAGTTGTTAAGGCTTTTGATATTGTGTTGTCGTGAAACCAAGTTTTGTTTAAAAAATAAAAATAGAGATGTCAGATTTGATATATGTCATATAGGTAGAAAATAAAACCATATAAAAAACCAATTTCGAAAATATTAATCCTTTCGAAAGTATTAATCCCGAGACAGGAAACTACAACCTAAACATTTGGTCCTTCGAACCAGGATTAGTTGCTGAAGATTCAGCAATTGATATTTAACCGAACCTACCGTGAAACATTGGTGCAGACGGAAATTACTGAGCTGGTTTGCTGGAGAATTGGATGCAAGTTGGTGGCTACCTATTTCGTAAGTCTGTTCCATGATTTAGAGTGAATTTTGTATCGTATAGCGATTTCTCGAGATACGAAAGAGAAAAACAAACTCGAATGTATTGCTCTAAAGGTTTATGTTGATAAATCGTAAGTTAGGTCAACAACTCGAAAGTATAAAGGTATAAACATATCATTCAATTTTGTTAATTGTAAAAAGGAAGTTTTTTTAAGGTATATATTCAAGAGTTACGCAATTTTTGGGGATTGAGATCTACAAATTCAAAAGTGTTGAGATTTTTTTTCTTCTTAACCAATAACCGATTACGAAAGTTGTTGATTTTTTCAATAAGCGTATTCTTAACTTAATTTAAGTAATTAATTTAAATTAAAAATGGCTCCGAAAGGTTTAGGAAGGCTATTCATGAAACGAAAATCTCTAAATTTTAAACTAAATAATTTTGCAAAATATGTAGAGAATTTCAAAACAGATTTGGCAAGTAATTCAGACTCTAATTCAAAGGAAGAAAAAATTACAGAACTAGAAATGAGGTTGGAAATGCAGGTATCAATTATTAACGAATTTGAACTCATACAATGTGAAATAGAAAGTATTACGGAATTAGCATGAAATAGAAAGTATTACGGAATTAGCAGATCCAGAACAGTTAGCGGAACGAGAAGCTTTTGAAAAAATAAACCCATACCAAAGAAATCGCGTATTCTTAATTTAAATCCATTTCTGGATAGCGAAAATATTATTCGTGTAGGGGGACGAATACAATCGTCATCTTTTCATATCGATAAAAAACATCCAATGCTACTTTCAGACAAACATCATTCAACCAAACTTATATTCGAACATGAACATCTCAAACTTTTTCATGCTGGTCCTCAGCTGCTGTTAGCTTCCAACAGAAATCGATTTTGGCCCCTATCTGGTCGTGATTTAGCCAGGAAAACTGTACATTCCTGCATGGACTGTTTTAGAGTCAAACCTTCACAAACTAATCCTATCATGGGGAACCTACCAAAATCTAGGCTGAGCCCTACATTACCTTTTACAGTAACCGGTGTAGACTATGCAGGACCCATCATGATAAAAGATCGTAAGGGACGCGGAGCAAAATCATGGAAAGCATATATATGCCTATTTATTTGCCTTTCTACAAAAGCGGTACACTTGGAATTGGTGAGTGACTTAACTTCAGAAGCATTTATTGCTACTTTTCGTAGATTTTGTGCAAGACGTGGTAAACCCTCTCAGATGCTTTCAGATAATGGCAGTAACTTTGTAGGAGCTCGATCTGAATTGCAAGAATAAGCCAAATTTCTCTTAAATAACCAAACCTCTCTTCAAGAAACTTTTAATGATTTAGGTGTTTCTTGGAAGTATATACCTGCATATTCACCTCATTTTGGAGGTATTTGGGAAGCGGGAATTAAATCGACAAAGGGTCATTTGAAAAGTATAATGAAAAATGTAACTTTAACCTTTGAAGAGCTTACAACTTATCTCGCAGAAATCGAGGCGATATTAAATTCACGTCCTTTGACTCCATTGTCATCTGATCCTAGTGATCTTTCGGTGTTAACACCGTCCCACTTTCTCATCGGGCAGCCACTAACAACTATACCAGATCCAGATCTTCGAGAAGTCCCAACTAATAGGTTATCTAAATACCAGCTGCTGCAACAAATGCAACAGCACTTTTGGCAACGATGGTCTCAAGAGTACATCAGCGAACTACAAACTCGTACGAAGTGGAAAGCTAACCACCAAGGGCTGAAGCTGGGTGCTTTAGTTCTAATAAAAGAAGACAATTTGCCTCTTCTTAAATGGAAACTGGGCAAAATAACGGAGCTTCATCCTGGAAATGATGGTGTTGCAAGGGTAGCAAGTATTACCACTGCGAATGGGACAATCAAAAGAGCCTGGTCCAAGATTTGTGTACTACCTATTCCTGATAACGGGGACAATGTATAGGAAGAATGTTATTCTTGCTAATTAACAGACTACAATTATTAGTTTAAGCTGTTATTGTTTTACCTTGAGAATTATTCACCTTCTCAAGCGGGGGGAATATGTTAAGGCTTTTGATATTGTGTTGTCATGAAACCAAGTTTTGTTTAAAAAATAAAAATAGAGATGTCAGATTTGATATATGTCATATAGGTAGAAAATAAAACCATATAAAAAACCAATTTCGAAAATATTAATCCTTTCGAAAGTATTAATCCCGAGACGGGAAACTACAACCTAAACAGTAGTTTCAATTTCGGTTTTCATGGTTATAAATTAATGATATGCTTACCAACCGTATTCTTGGCAATAGCAATACATTATAACTTGACGCTCCAAAACCATCCGTATGCAACCCTTCGCAGTTAACCCAGAGTCATTTTAAAGTGTTTGTATGTAAATTTTATGAAACCACATGGCATAATTTATTGTTTCAACGTACATGCTAGCTACACGCTTGATGAAAAGTTATTTAAACACGTTCCAAATCGGTTTCATGGATTTAAGAGCGGAAGTCACATAATTATTCACACTTTGGAAATAAATATGTTTTTCAGAGAGAGTATATTCGCAAATTAATTGTTCCAGCCCTTACTAATGAAATTATTTCATAATCATCAAATAAAATCAATAAATACCTAACAAATTCCGCAACAGAAATGTATGTTATATTTCTGTTGTTATTTATTGAATTTATTCGATATTCCCCAAATTCTTCGGTTCAACCGCGTTTTTGAGTTTAAATCGGTTTTCCTTTGGAACTTTATATTTATCGGTTGTTATATTAAATACTGCTTAGCTTTCGTGAGGATGAATACGCTTAGGGCTGTTAGTAATAACACTTTCCGCATTTATAAACGTTCCCTTTGATGTCAAATAGACTATCACTTTCGGTTATAGCAGTCTTCCCCGTCGATGTATTTTGCTGTTGCAAGCCGCCAAATTGTCACAGAGAAGTGAAAAGCCATTCTATATCATTCAAAATAAATATACTGCAGTTTTTAAATTTATTTTAATGGAAAAAATCTGGTATATGGTCTGATCTTCTTGGTTTCACCTATTTCTTCCGATATTATATTGGTACTGATACAATCCCAATAGTGTGGTAGTTCATTCTCTATTCCGTTGTCTCCTATTCAATTGTGTCCTGGAACTCAGAAGAATGATGATGCTAATGTTGTCTAGACTATTCAGTTGAGCACTGATTACAATATAGTAGGTACTTAGCGTTTTAATGGCTACTTCATCTTCGTCATGATCAAAATATTGTCGCTTATGTATCTTTTATAAATATTGATCTGGGGACACTTTCTCATAGCGTGCGATGTGAGTGTCAGCTTCAAAGATGCTACCACATCCTATTAGTCTGTGTTTTTAACCACAGTTTTTCGAAATTTCCTAAATTTTAGATGCTATAATTCACTCAAATATATTATTTGACATGCAAAAAATAGTTTTCCAACCACGCTGAAAAAAAAATTTAAAATGCATTTACTGCACAAAAAATTCCTCGAGTGAAGCTCACAAGAACATTTTCCCATTGTTAGCAATTATAACAACAGCTCTACATGTGCTTGTCTGATATTTCATTCAAAACTTCACTTTTAAAGTAACTCATTATTTCTCTTTGTTTTCATTCTGCGTTGTTATAAATCGCTATAATATTTTTTTTTCACACAAGGACTGGCGAATCCTTCAATATTTAAGCAAGCTTTAAGCACAAACAATCAACTTGAAACAAACCAATATAAACGACGCAAAACAATGACTGTCGTGAAGCCTAAGACTGGAACAAAAACGTGAGTTTCATAAATTTCCAAACTGCTTGTTTTTCTATCAAATATTGAAACATTTCATTCTTCAATATAAGAATGCCGTAAATCAATAATTAATTATTTCAGAATCCAATCAAAAGTTTGGTAGATCGGATGCTGGAAAAAATTTAATTGTTTGTGGTTATAGTATAAAACGTTTCCAATAATACACATTACACAGTGTGTGCACTTTCATTTTTGTGAATAGTCAATAGTCTAAATTTTTTCATCACGTTATTGGATAACTTGAAATGCTATTTTTGTGGGTACTACTTTCCAAGGGATAGTAAGATTTTGAGGTGTTGGAGAGAGCTTCTAATAATTTTGTTTCTAGTGTATAGTTTATACTTTTTAGCAGAGTTGTAAAAACTAATGCATTTGTCATTTTTTTTTCAATGAAAATGTAATTCTGGTCCTTTGTGCATTAAAAATATATTTTCAATGTAAAAATATTCAATTCTCATTACCTAAACGATTTAATGAGTAGTGTAACAATGCGATACATGTGACGGAATGTGACGAAATATTATCTGTGAAACACATATTAACTGATTGCAGCAAATATAATCTGCAACGCAAAACACATGATATTCCTATTAATCTGAAAGAGATGCTTGGTGACCTTGTTTTAATAGTTTCGATATTGTTCAGTCGCTAATAACCTTTTGGTGGATGCGACTAATTTTTCTCAATAAAAAAAAACAATGCAGTATCCATTAAAAAAATTTCAATGAGTAACGAAACATACATCATTATCCATTGAAAAAAATGTGTATCAATGACATTGGTCATTAAAACAATACAAATCTCAAAAATAAGTTTACTTTTAGAAACTTCCAGATCAAAAATGAATATCACATTTTTCACTTGAAATACTTTAGTGATTTTTTTTCCCACTGGACTAATTTTCAGGAGGGTTAATAGAAATCTAACCATTGTATTGGTCTTTAAGATGAATTTTCCAACTTTCCAAAAAATTTTCAATTTTTGAAACAATTCTGAATTTTCGAAAAAAATTTTTTATAGAATTATTAACTTTTTCCAAAATTTTCAATTTTTGGAAAAAATTTTTTAAATATTTTGAATTTCCGAAAAAAATTCTCAAATTTTGAGATCATTTTTGCTATTTGTATTGCTATTTTCGAAAAAAATCTCGATTTTTTATAGAATTATTAACTTTTTCCAAAATTTTCAAATTTTGAAAACATTTTCAATTTTTGGAAAAAATTTTGAATTTCCGAAAAAAATTTGTATTTTTTAAAAAATTCTCAAATTTTGAGATCATTTTTGATATTTGTCAAATTTTTTTAAATTCTCGGAAATCAAATGTTAAATTCAATGAAAATAAAAAAAAATCGAAATCTTGCAAAATTCAGTCGATAGAATAGTTATTATCGAGGAATTCTTGTTTTACCTTGCCTCACCCATCCCAACTTATCTTTCAATCAAGCAGTAGCAAATTTTTTTAAAATTTGTATCATCAGAACAAATACTCTTATTCCTTTAATCCAGGGGTTCCCAACCTTTTTTTGTCTACTGCCCACTTTAAGAATAAATTATTTTTTAACGCCCCCCTTTTTAAACATACTTAAAAACCGCTAAGTACTTATAACTGATTATTGAAACGCAACTTTATAGTATTCGGACAGAGTATCTTTTATTGAAAATAAAACAAACATAATCAATTCTTATATAAACACTAATGTGAAGGTTGAATCTGATGCTGTTCAATAAGTTTGTTGATATCAGGTTCCAATTTACTCAAAAACACCCGCAAGTCGCCACGTTCGGTAACACGCAAACGATTTCTCTTTTTAGTAAGCAGCGTTGCACAGCTGCACTAAATCCACCTTCACACAAATATGACGATGGGAATGCTATCAAGAATCGTTGAACAATTGACCACAATCCAGAGTACAATTGCGGGATCGGTTTTTGTAGCCAAAATTATTGATATCCATTTTTGAACTTGATTTTTATTTCTTCGTTTGTTGTCAATTCTATAAGTTCTTCTTCCAGCTGAGGTGACATTGCTGTGTTGACATTTGAAAACGGATCCAACACCCAGTCTGGTATTTCCAAATTTAAAATGTCCTGGTATCGTTCGGTGAAGTCAATGTGGAGGTTTTCCAAATGTTGGCAGTATGCAAACAAGTCGTGGTTACTGCAGGATACTGATAAATTCGGAAAATTGTGAAACTCACGTCTGCCCATATTCTTTTTGTGCAGAAGCAGTTTGGCTGCGAAAGCAGCAACGACATTTTTTGTTTTAATTAAATTTAGTTCATCGCCTTGCAGTTGGAGGTTCATGTCGTTGAACAATTTATACAGGTCTGTCATGTAAGCTATATCATTCTTTGATGTTATGAGCTTGTTGTGCAGTTCTGTATCTTCAGTTTCCAAGAACTCTATCACAGAGTCAAACAGGTTGTAAAATCGAATCAGATAATTGCCTCTTGACAGCCAACGAACTTCAGTATGAAGCAACAAACGGTTGAAATCTTCGCCATTAGTAACACAAAGCTGATGAAAGAATCTATCATTCAAAGAGCTGCTACGGATTTTATTGACTGCTTTGATGACATATTGCAGTGATTGAAATAGTCGTTCACTTAAGTTTCTAGCAACCAAATGTTGTCTATGAATAACGCAATGTATATCAAGGACATCTGGAATTTTATTTTTTAAGTACGCTATGAAGCTTTTATGGCGCCCTGTCATAGCCGGAGCGCCATCCGTAGCAACTGATATATTTTTCAAAGGAATCTCTTTCTCTTCACAAAACTTTTCCAATGTATTGAACATGATTTCGCCTTTTGTATCTGTCTCCAAATTTCTGGCAAACAATAGTTCTTCACGTATTTTCTCATCTTTAATAAACCTCACGTAAGATAGCAACAACGCTTCATTAGTTGGTAAAGTGGACTCATCGAGCTGAATTGAGAATTGACTAGTCCTCAGATGATTGCACAATGATTCTTCAATGTTTTCAGCCTTTTCATCAATACGTCTTTGCACAGAATTATTACTCAAAGGAATTTTTCGGATAATATCTGCGGCCGGTTTATGAAGCACAGTAGTTATTACTTCCTTTATTGCTGGCAAAATTAACTCTTCTCCGATGTTGTGTGGTTTGCCTTTTTGAGCAATTAACAAAGAGATATTGTACGAAGCTCGAAGTCCGTCGTCATCTTGCTTAGCAGCCGCCGAAAATAGTTTTGATACACTTGCCTGAGTATTATGCTTCTTCTCTAGGTCTTGAAAATATGCTACATTCTTGTCTTTCTTATCTGGATGCATTTTATTCAAATGATCTTGCAGTCTTGAAGGCTTCATTGCTTCGTTCGAAAATGTTTTTAGACATAGAAGACACAAAGGCGACGAAGGGTTTGTGGGATTTTCAATAAATCCGAATTTAATATATTCCGCAGAGTATTGCCGTCTCTTCTTTTTTACTTCCGACATTGTTTTGTTTTGAGAAATACGTAAGTGTTGAAATCAAGTACTGCTTATCTATTATGCACGAAGCCGCAAATGAAAATAAAATAAATTTACGTCGTTTATATAGGATTGCATAAGCAGCACGCACCAACAGGAATAAGACAAACGTGCATAAACTCGTTTATCTCATTCGACGCCCAATCGTACTCGACAAGCAAAAACAAGTATTATAGAACCAGCCGATTGATACAGGAATGTACAAATCGGATTATTTAACAAAAACTTGTTAAAACATGATTGCCCGCGGTCTATTATATCGAACCGAGTTAGAGCTATATCTTAATTAATATTAGTTGATGTTCACAAGATGTAGTCGAGAGTCGAGAGCTCAGTCGGTGTCTAAGAATCTTCCTAGAGGTAGATGAAATCATAAATCGACCCCAAAGCCCTACACAACGCCTCCTTTTTTTTCTGGGTCTCTTACCGCCCCCTTTAGGCCTGCAGCGCCCACAACGGGGCGCTATCGCTCACGTTGGGAAAGACTGCGAGTCTCATCTATCAAAAAGTAAAATGATTGACTGGAAATTATTTTTTACTTGACCAAAATGAGCTGTGAAATACTCATTTTCAACCCATTGAACATAAAAGAAAAAATGAGTAATGAAACAAAATCACATTAATTATTTACACAAAAAATTGTAATGAAAAATTTCTCATTACTTATTAAGAATTTAAATTTAAAATGTACTAAATATACATTGTTCATTAAAAAAAATTTAATGGAATTAATTTAATTCATCATTAAAAAAAATAATGAGTAATGGAAATTGAATATCTACATTACCCATTATGAAAAAAAATGAGCAATAAATTGTCATCGCATTGAAAAAAAAATGCATTATTTGCAACTCTGCTTTTCAGTTGAGGTACTAATTATATCAGAACCTTCTACGACTACTTCTCTGGAATCCTCTAATTTCTGAGCAAGGATAATGAGATTAACGGGAAAATAACAGATTTCATTTAAATTTTTTTGTCCACGACCACCTAATAATAAGTCGATATTTTACCTCCTAACAAAAGGTATATGGTACCCATATATCTACTAGAGTGAATTATGGTTCATAATACACTGGAGTGTATTATGGTTCATAATTCACGACTAGAGATGGGGGTACAACATGAAATAAACTTTTAAATCTCTGTATTTTGTTCAGGAAATTTGTTTCTGAAATATATCGTATCGATAAAATATCGAAATCTTTAGTATTGATACTTTTCATAACGGTAAGTCGAAAAATTGGTTAGGCCAATGGAACCACAAGGATCCGCAGTCAATATCACAACCTCACACACACACACTTTTCATAACGACATTTTCTAGTATTAAGTATTTCAAAACAATATATTTATAACGGTACGTTATATTGATACTTTACACGGTATCGCCCATCTCTATATATGTCAAATTAATTAATTTTGACGTTAGTAATACCAAATTGTTACGAACTTCCTATATTACCGCCACGATGAATTCGGATAGTGGAAATGAACGTTCTTGTACACCAACTGAAATAAAAAAAAGCGGCGAAATTAACGACTATAGGACTGCTGCCAGAGAAATCGAAAGATATGTTTACATATTATAACTTCACGAACGAGGTTAGTTGACTTTTATTTAATAAAGAAATCAAGGGTCGTGGACAAAGTATAGTATTCTACTCGCAATTTATGGCCAATATTCACTCGGGTGACTTCGTCACCCAGCGTGAATAATGGCTATCATAAATTGCTCGTTTAATAATATACTATTAAAATGTACGTTTCAATTGAAGTCTATTGTTTCTTTGTGGTATATTTATTATGCTATATGATAATTTTGGAAAATCACGCCACAATCCTTTTTTATATTTTCATTCCTATGTTACGGTGGAGTTACAGTGGTTTTTCCCTATCTAGCAATTACTCGACAACTGGGTAATCAATACTCGCGCTCATCACATCAGGTAGCGATTTTTAGACTAATCCATCGTTAATCAATACTGCAGGAAGTGGTAATCTTAATATATCACAATAAACCAATTTCCTTTGATATGAGTAAATGACTTCAATAATTATTTATTTATATTCGATTCCAATTTAGTTTAATAGTTTCTACTTATGTCCATTCAACCCTAGAACCACAACGTGGGGTCGTCCGTGACCCAGCCGTTTGGTTTTTCCCGAATAAGAGTGCGCGCGTTTTAGTCTCCAAGCTGTGGGTCCATGTAGCTTCAGTACTTGTTGATAGCTTATGATGTGCATATGTGTTTTTCGGCAAAAATTTTATTATCGCCGGCTATAAGCTATTCCGTGTGTTTTGACCCCACGTTGTGGTTTGCGTTATACTTTTTTCAAGGTAAGCTTAGACGTTCATATTATTTTTTCGTGTCCTAATTATTATTATTACAGGAAAATGGATGATGAAAAGCAAAAACTTTGACCAGCTTTGACACTCAAAAACTGTTGCCCGAAAAACGAGAAGATGGCCATCAAGAATTTTATATGGTATGTTAGACGCTGCTGGAATCAATTCATTTGTACTGCATCAGTTCCAAATGTTGGACCAAGGTGATACTCGATCCAATTTTCAAAAAAAATTAGCTGACGTTTTGGTAGTCGATTATATGAAGCAAAGATCAGAAAATAAACGCTTGCCAAGGAAATCAAGACAATCTATTCGCGACTACCCTGGATATCCTGACGAACTCCCGCCTCAAGAACCCCAACACAGTTCACGTCGTTGTTACTTTTGCCCAAGATCTCGGGACCGAAAAGGACGTCATATTTGCGTTCATTGTAAGAAAAATACGTGCGCAGAACACCAATTTAGCATTTGTGAAGACTGTAAATTGTAATCTTACTTGATTTTCTATTTTTTATTAAAAATTTGGTTTTAAGTTTCTTTATGTATCAAATATGTTTATTTTATCGTTTATTTGGATATCATAGTTTTTCATAGTTATATATCACTTTTATATAAAATAGTCAACGCATATCTTTTCTTCGTGCCACATTAGAAGCAATTTCAAAAAGGGTCACCGGCGACCCCACGTTGTGGTGATTGTTTCAGTTACGTTACGTTGTGGTGTATTTTGAGAAAAAAATACGTTTTAAATTATAATATAATAAAAA